>JAHTLZ010004178.1:0-12114 GCA_023846285.1 Phrynocephalus versicolor
TCAGATGGTAAGGAAGGTGTTCCAGTCCCCTAATCATTCTGGTTGCCCTCCTCTGCACTTTTTCCATTTCCATAATATCTTTCTGGAGGTATGGTGACCAGAATGGTACACAATACTCCAGATGGGGCTTCTCCATAGATTTATAAAGAGGCAAAAGGACACTTGCTGACTTATTTTCTATACCCTTCATAATGATCCCTAGGAATTAGTTGGCTTTTTTCACTGTTGTGGCACACTGGGTTGACACCTTCATTGAGCTGTCCACCAGGACACCAAGGTCCCTTTCCTGGTTTGTTGCAGAGAGTTTAGACCCCATCAGTTTATAAACGTAATTGGGGGTTTTTTTGCCCCAACGTGCATCACTCTCCACTTACTAATGTTGAAGCTCATTTGCCAGTGGTTTGTCCACTCCCCCAGTGTCAAAAGATCCCTCTGGAGCTCCTCACAATCTCTCTCCATTTTTACTACCCTGGTTAATATAGTGCTGCTGTCGTTCAAGAGTGAAGAGGCCCAGCCGTTGCAGCCTCAGATGGTAAGGAAAGTGTTCCAGTCCCCTAATCATTCTGGTTGCCCTCCTCTGCACTTTTTCCATTTCCATAATATCTTTCTGGAGGGATGGTGACCAGAATGATACACAAGACTCCAGATGGGGCCTCACCATAGATTTATCAAGAGGCAAAATGACAGGAAAGCCAATGCAATTCTTGGTTGCATCAACAGGACCATAGTGTCTAGATCAAGGGAAGTGATAGTACCACTCTATTCTGCTCTGGTCAGACCTCACCTGGAGTACTGTGTCCAGTTCTGTGCACCTCAATTTAAACAGGATGTTGACAACCTCAAGCGGGTACAGAAGGGGGCGACCAGAATGGTTGAAGATCTGGAAGAAATGTCTTATGAGGAACGGTTAAGGGAACTGGGAATGTTTAGCCTTTCAATAAGAAGGCTGAGGGGGATATGATAGCTATGCTTAAATATTTGAAAGGATGTCATATTGAATAGGGAACAGGTTTGTTTTCCATGGCTTCAGAGACTAGGTCTTGGGGCAGTGGTTTCAAACTACAGGAAAAGAGATTTCATTTGAATGTTAGGAAGAACTTCATGACAGTTAGAGCTGTTTGGCTGTGGAATATGCTGCCACAAAGGGTGGTGGAGCCTCCTTCTGTGGAGGTTTTCAAGAAGAGGCTGGATGGCCATCTGTCGGAAATATTGTGATGGGGGTTCCTGCATGGCAGGGGGTTGCAATGGATGGCCCTTGAGGTCTCTTCCAACTCTATGATTCTATGTTACAGTCATGACCGACTCTTCGTGACCCCATGTCCATGGAGTTTTCTTGGCAGGAATACTGGAGTGGTTTTCCAGTTCCTACTCTAGGTGCCTACAACACCTGGTATTACCTGGTGGTCTCCCATCCAAGTACTAACCAGGGCCGACCCTGCTTAGCTTCTGAAATCAGACGAGATTGGGTGTGCTTAGGGCATCTATGATCTCTCTTGTATACCACCTACTTAGTGCTAACTATACTACCCATGGTGGATTTCAAGCCCTTTCTCTTCCCCTCCTCCAACCTCCCCCCCCCCCCATTTCCCATTATTCCAACAGGGGTTTTCCCCTTTCCTTTGGTTTCTGGTCTTCCCTCTTAATCTCTTTGGTTTCTCTTCTGAGGCAGGAGGGGCATGTTGGTCTTCTCCTTTCCCCATCCTTCCACATTTGGACATCAGCTCCCAATTTGAAGCAAAATGGTCCCAATATATTATTGTGAAGCTCTCTGTATCTTAAATTATATACGTGCATCTGATTTTTCTTGCTGATAAGGAGCAATGTTCCCACAAAATAGCCAAGTTATCTGAGTGGTTGCTCTCAAGGTAATCATAAGCACCATAAATTTATATGAAAGAGGTTTGAACACGCAATGCAAGTTTCTGTGAGTTTCTGTGAGTTAGATCCAAAATGATATAAAAACATTATGTGAAGGTATGGTGAACAGGGTAAATGGTTATGAATATTTATTAATGGTTATGAATATTTATTAATGTAAGTAGCTAAGCCCATCACCAAGATTGTGGGTGCGGCTATTGGTTACATATATCCATGGAACCTTAAAGTGGGTTTTAGCTGAGATGTATGTATGTTAGTTGCTTTAAAGAAGGATATTATGTGGTAATCTGCCCCTGTGAACTTGTGACTTTGTAAATAAACTGACTCCAAGCTCCTTGCTGAATCAATTAGCAGTGCAGAAATCTGTATTCTTTTAAAATACAAAAGCTTATCCACCAGAAACGCAGATCCCCTGGTTTGCTCGGCATCTTTACTGTGACACAATCAGCCTCATCACTGATGTTGGTGGAGGTGAGAACACCCTAGAGCTGTGTCTAATTCTCCTGCAGTTCATATGAGGTTTTATTGTTCTGGTCCAGTACACTTCCACTGGGCAGCTGAGAACATCCTCTTTGCAGAGTTTAAAAATCATGCACAGTGAAAGAGTTGCAAATGTGTTTTTCAGTTCTTAAAAAAAAGCCAGGATTTATTTGAAGTCAGTTCCAAAAACAAACGTAGAGCTCTGTTACAAACACAGACACCACCCAGCAGAGTATCAGGAAGACAAAAGAAAGGAGGAGGAGGAGGAGGAGGGGGAACGGAGGCTCAAACATTTCTCCTTAAATACAACACATGTGATTATTCCCCATTGAGATAATTCTTCTCAGGATTCCTTCAGTTGCAGCTTGTCAGCGTTTCAGGCTTCAGAAAACCTAACAGTTCATTGGGTTTGTTCCTTGAAATGAAAATTTGTTTTTCGTTGTCACTTATATTTTGCTCCTTTTTAGCAGGTAAGATGATGTAGAGAAGAAATAAAAAAGGAGGACCTCAAGTGCCAGAGAAAAGAGTTGAAGGTTTAGTGCAAAAGACGGTATTGTGAATCAAGGAATCAGAAGGAAGAAGCTTAGAAGAAAACAGATACAAAAAATGATGGACAAATCTGTTACCTGTCAGGAGGAACAGAATGTGGTTCAGAAAACATCCAAAGGAGAGGAAAGGAAGGAACACACCAATTCTGGAAAATGTTCCACTAGCACATCAACAATTCATTTCAATAGGAAAATTCAACAAGGGAAGAACTCATTGAGATGCCTGGAGTGTGGAAGCAGGTTTAATAGTTCTAGAGAACTAACTATACACCGGAGAACACACACTGGTGAGAAGCCATTTGAATGTCTGGAGTGTGGAAAGTTGTTCAGTCAAGCTAAATACCTTGCTAGTCATCAGAGGACCCACACTGGCGAGAAGGCATTTGAATGTCTAGAGTGTGGAAAGAGATTCAGTCAATCTGGAATCCTTGCTAGACATCAGAGAACCCACACAGGCGAGAAGCCATTTGAATGTCAGGACTGTGGAAAGAGGTTCAGTCATTCTGGAAGCCTTGCTAGACATCAGAGGACCCACACAGGCGAGAAGCCATTTGAATGTCTGGAGTGTGGGAAGAGGTTCAATGAATCTTCAAGCCTTGCTCTCCATCACAGGTCTCACACAGGCGAGAAGCCATTTGAATGTCTGGAGTGTCAAAAGAGGTTCAGTCATTCTTCAAGCCTTGCTCTCCATCACAGAACCCACACAGGTGAGAAGCCATTTGAATGTCTGGAGTGTGGTAAAAAGTTTAGTCAAGCTGGAAGCCTTGCTAGCCATCACACAACCCACACAGGCGAGAAGCCATTTGAATGTCTGGAGTGTGGAAAGAGGTTCAGTCATTCTTCGAGCCTTGCTAGCCATCAGAGGACTCATACAGGCGAGAAGCCATTTGAATGTCTGGAGTGTGGAAAGAGGTTTAGTCAGTCAGGAAGCCTTGCTAGCCATCGCAGAACCCACACAGGGGAGAAGCAATTTGAATGTCTGGACTGTGGAAAGAGGTTCAACCTTTCTAGAAGCCTTGCTAGCCATCAGAGGACTCACACAGGTGAGAAGCCATTTGAATGTGATGAGTGTGGAAAGAGATTCAGACACCAGAGCAGCCTTGCTCGACATCACAGTACCCACATTGGGGAAAAGCCATTTGAATGTCTAGAGTGTGGAAAGAGGTTCAATCACCAAGCAGGTCTTTCTAGCCATCACAGAACCCACACAGGTGAGAAGCCATTTGAATGTCTTGAGTGTGGAAAGAGATTCAGTCACCAAGCCAGGCTTGCTACCCATCACAGAGCCCACACCGGTGAGAAGCCATTTGAATGTCTGGAGTGTGGAAAGAAGTTCAGTCAAGCTAAATACCTTGCCAGTCATCAGAGGACCCACACTGGCGAGAAGGCATTTGAATGTAAGGAGTGTGGAAAGAGGTTCACTCAATCTGCAAGCCTTGTAAGTCATCACAGGACCCACACAGGTGAGAAGCCATTTGAATGTCTGGAGTGTGGAAAGAAGTTCGGTCACCAGAAAGGGCTTGCTGGTCATCAGAGGACCCACACAGGTGAGAAGCCATTTGAATGCCTTGAGTGTGGAAAGACGTTCAGTCACCAAAATGGACTTGCTAGCCATCAAAGGACTCACACAGGCAAGAAGCCATTTGAATGTTTTGAGTGTGGAAAGAGGTTCAGTCAATCTGGAAGCCTTGCTAGCCATCAGAGGACCCACACTGGTGAGAAGCCATTTGAATGCCTGGAGTGTGGAAAGAAGTTCCATCAATGGGCAGGGCTTGTTTACCATCACAGAACCCACACAGGCGAGAAACCATATCAGTGTCTGGATTGTGGAAAGAGCTTCCTTCAACACGCAGGGCTTGTTTACCATCAAAGAACCCACACACAGGAGAAGCCATTTGAATGTCTGGAATGTGGAAAGAGGTTCAGTCAATCTGGAAGACTTGCTAGCCATCAGAGGACCCACACAGGAGAGAAGCCATTTGAATGTCTGGAGTGTGGAAAGAGGTTCAGTGAATCTTCAAGCCTTGCTCTCCATCATAGGACCCACACAGGTGAGAAGCCATTTGAATGTCTGGAGTGTGGAAAGAGGTTTAGTCAAGCTGGAAGCCTTGCTGGCCATCAGAGGACCCACACAGGTGAGAAACCATTTGAATGTCTGGAGTGTGGAAAGAGGTTCCATCAGTGGGCGGGGCTTTTTTACCATCACAGAACCCACACAGGCCAGAAACCATTTGAATGTCTGGAGTGTGGAAAGAGGTTCCATCAACACACAAGGCTTGTTGACCATCACAGAACCCACACAGAGGAGAAACCATTTGAATGTCTGGACTGTAGAAAGAGGTTCAGTCAATCTGGAAGCCTTACTAGACATCAGAGGACCCACACAGGTGAGAAGCCATTTGAATGTCTGGAGTGTGGAAAGAGGTTCAGTCAAACTTGGAGCCTTGCTCTCCATCACAGAACTCACACAGGTGAGAAGCCATTTGAATGTCTAGAGTGTGGAAAGAGGTTTAGTCAAGCTAGAAGCCTTGTTAGCCATTACACAACTCACACAGGTGAGAAGCCATTTGAATGTCTGGAGTATGGAAAGAGGTTCAGTCAATCTGGACAACTTGCTAGTCATCACAGGACCCACACAGGCGAGAAGGCATTTGAATGTCTGGACTGGAAAGAGATTCAGTCAATCCTGGAGTCTTGTGATCCATCACAGGATGCACATAGACGAGAAGTCATTTGATTGTCTGGACTATGGAAAGAGGTTTCATCACCAGGCAGGGCTTGCTTACCATCACAAAACCCCTCCAGGGGAGAAGACATTTGAATGTCAGGAGTGAGAGGCGAGTTTCTGTCATTGTGGTTGCCTTCCTACACACCTTAGGACCCACACATTCAAAAAGCCATTATGACTGTGAAAAAAGCTTAAATCACCACACAAATGTTGTTAGGAAAACCATGGGCATCACAGGAAAGAAGCCTTCCAAATGCCAGGAATGTGGGAAATTGTTCGGGTAGAGAACACATCTTATAAACCCTGGCAGGGCAGAGTTGTTCATTTCTCCTCTTGGAGTTACTCCTTCCTGAGTTGACCTGGTGATAATTCTCTTTTCTCTCCGTTCTCATTTCAACCTGTCCATCTTTTTAGTTCTGCTCTGTAATAGTTTTGAATGGCTTTTATTCTGTGCTCTCTGTTTCTGTATTGTAAGTAGCAAAGAGTTTTATGAAGTGTTTTTATATGTAGATGAGTAGCAGAATTTTAAATATTTTAAATAAGTTGTTTCGAAGGCAGGAGGTTTCAGGGGAGGCCTGGAGTAGAGCACCACCTACCCTCTCCTGGGCAGGAGGGCACTGGGAGTGTGTAAAATTTCTATGAGAGAAGGTAGAAGATAGTTACGACAAACGCAGGAATAAGACTGTAGAACGGATCATCCAATAAAGGCATCAGTCAAATATTCTTCTCGGGGTCAGCCCTGACATAAATTTCTCCCACCTTCCACATTATCGACCATTCAGCTATTCGAAGATAGCTGCCATGTCACCCTATAGTATTGATAAAATTGTAGTGGGTTTATTAAGAAATACAACAACAGGAGCATGAAAAGACAGACAGACAATTAAAGCGCTAGATATATTTAGGGATCTGAGGCTGGGGACCATCAATGGTGATCCCAAGAGTCAGGACCACCAAATGGAGCTGAACACTTGGTTATATACCTTCTTCACCACCACACCCAGAATGCAGAATCTTCTTCTGATGATTCTGCTTTTACGGGAACTAGCTCAAACTGATTTGTTCTTGACCATGGAGTTCCTTTTTTCCGTACTTCAACTTTGATATACTTTTATTTTATAAATTTATACATTTCTAAAATCTTTGCAAAGTAACCAAAGTTCTTGCACTCTTCACAGAAAAACCAAACCCTTTTTATGAAATCAGAATCTCTGTGCTGCTTCCATGGGATTGCATTCTACTAAGATTACCTAATCAATCTTTATCAAAACACTTCTATTCATGTACTCAAGAGTGTTCCCCTTTCTACAGGAAGCTGCTTGCGGTTAGGCCTCTGTGGTTTGGGCGCCACAGATGTTACGGAAGTTACCTAACTCCTTATCTTGCCAGCACTGTGAGCTCTCAGTAAATGCAGGTTTAAACTTTGCAAAGACCCAGCCCTTATGCATGTTCAACTTTATTGATTATTGATTACAAAATATCCATTCCTATCATTATGTTCATTTTCAGGCTAAACTCATTCACATCCATCTCTGCTTCCTCACAAGGCTTGGTCTCCATGCTGGTTACTTTCCTCTGGAAATGTTCCACCTTCCCTGACTCCTTTTTAATCTCTGATATTCAAGATACTGGCCAGATTATGATACAATTGTTTTCTTTGTGTTCTAATGAACTAGATCTCCTACCTTTAGGAATTAGTGCTAGGCAGCAGGGATCTTGCTGGAATGAGTGTACGTTCCAGCAAGGCACATTCATAAATAATGGAGAAATATTCTACATGGCAGATGTCCCTACAGTGTGTTTTGGAGTACTGGAGAGCTTTAGTTAGCAAGCACGCTGGGATGTCCAAGAGAAGCCTTATTTATTTGTGTTCTCAGGGTTGGCCTACTGTTTTCTCCCTCCACTCTGCCTGGCCCTCCATGGGTTTTGGATCATTCTGTCTTTAACACATCCGGCCCCTGGTCTGTTGGGCTCAGGATGTGATCCATAAAGTGGGGTAGAGGAATATCTATCATCTCTCATGTGGTGTTTGCTTCTCTGCTGTGTGTGTGTTGTGTCGTTACAGTCGTGACTGACTCTTCGTGACTCCATATCCATGGAGTTTTCTTGGCAGGAATACTGGAGTGGCTTGCCAGCTCCTACTCCAGGCACCTATAGCACTTGGTATTCCTTGGAGGTCTCCCATCCAAGTACTAACCAGGGCCGACCCTGCTTAGCTTCCGAAATCAGGCGAGATCGGATGTGCTTACGGCTGTAGCTCTGTGGCAAAACAAATATGGGGGGGGGGGCTTTAGACATCCTTCTCTCCCAGCACCTATCTCATCTGTCTGACCTGCTGCCCCCTGCCTCTTAACCTCCTCTGCCTGATCCTTATCAAATCTTTATTTCTACCCTCAGTGTGCCACGATGCACCCAGGCTCAGCCCTTGAAAAAGGGTGAGGGATATGACACTCCCAGTAAACGGCCATCTAGAACAGTGATGACGAACCTTTTAGAGACCTGGTGCCCAAACTGCAATTCAAAGTCCACTAATTTTTCGCAAAGTGCCAATACCACCAATTTAACCTGAATACATGGGGCAATGTTGGGTGCCCGCAGAAAGGGCTCCGAGCGCCACCTTTGGCACCCGTGCCGTAGGTTTGCCAACAATGATCTAGACGTTGGTCCTGCCAATCCCACTGTCAGCCACTGCTCCTCATCATACTCAGCATGCTCTTCAACACCTCAACATAGCGGCATGTTCAGACGCTGTGGCGGAGAGAGCTCTTTGATTCAGAGACAGGTTTTTTTAGGTTGAGTTATTTATAGCCGTCAGGAAATGCTGTCTTTTAAAAGCAGAATCAGAGATTGCGGAAACTGTTGTGTGTGAATGCCTACAGGCTTGTAAAATACCAGAAACAGTAAATTATCAGAGCTGGAGGAAGAGGAGGAAGAGGAGGAAGAGGAGAGAGCAAAAGCAGAAAAGAGGCTGCAGAGGACAAGGTCAAAGAAAAGAGCAATACAGATAAGAAAACGACAAACCTTGCCTCTCCCAAGTATTTTCTACTCCAATGTGAGGTCATTGTTAAACAAACTGCATCTGAAGGAGATATCTGGGATTGTGGTGTATTGCTACTCAAAGATACATGGCTTAACTAACTCATTCCCAATATGGCTACTGAATTACAAGGCTTTACAACATATTGGAGTGACAGGACAGAAGATTCTAGAAAGAAGCAAGGTGGGGGAGTGTGTATCTTTGTAAATCATAAGTGGTGCATGAACTATGTCAGGCTGGGTAGCCACTGTTCCCCAGATGTGGAGTTTTTGGTTATTAAATGCAGGCCCCTTTATCTTCCCGAGGAATTTACAGCAGTAGTGTTAACAGAAGTGTATGTGGCATCAACTGCAAATGCATGTATGGCCATGGGTATTTTGTATGAGAACATAAATAGTAAACTGAGTAAATACCTGGAGGCAGTGCAGATTATTGCAGGGGACTTTAATCATGCGGACTTGAAGGCAGCACTCCCAAATTTTCATCAGTACATTAATTGTGCAACAAGGGGAGAAAACACTCTTGATAAGGTGTATACGAACATTGAATGGGCATATGTCTAAGCCCTTGGCACATCTGGGCAGGTCAGATCATGTCTCTCTACTTTTGGCAGCAGCATACATACCCCTTAGGAAACGAGCTCCGATACCAACACGGACTGTTACAGAGTGGCTGGTAGGGTGCTGAGAGACTGCTCAGAACAACTAGCAGAAACTTTTATGAAGATTTTTAATCGCTCTTTGGACCATGCCACTGTTCCACCGTGTTTGAAATCTCTACCATCATACCCTTGCCCAAAAAAATCTAACATAGATAGTTTGAATAACTTCCGCCCTGTGGCACTCATACCTGTTATAATGAATTGTTTTGAAAAACTGGTGTGGAGTCGTATTATGGCTTGTTTATCAGCTGGATTGGACTGTTGTCAATTTGCATTCAAGAAAAGATCCACGGAGGATGCTGTGATTATGACCCTACATACTGTCCTGTTCCATCTGGGGAAACAAGGGAACTATGCAGGATGTCTTTTTGTGGACTTTAGTTCCGCATTCAATAATATTTTTCCGCATAGATTGGTTCCCAAACTGTTGGATCTGTGACTTCTGCCACATTTATGTGGGTGGATATTAGTTTTTCTATCAGAACATTCCCAGTGGGTCAAGATGGGCTCTCACATCTTTGCGGATCTCAGTATAAATACGGGAACACCCCAGGGGTGTGTGTTGAGCCCACTTTTGTTCACACTCCACACATATGATGTGTTCCCAACTACCCCAGTAATAAGATCATTAAAGATCAAGTAGGTTCTGGGCGGTTTACAGTTTGAGGACAACACAACTGGTTGGACTGATTACTGCTGGGGACGGAGAGTCAGCTTATAGGAGATGCTGATGGAATGGTGTAGAGAAAATAATTTAATCCTCAAAAAAAAAAGAGCAAAGATCAATGTGGATTTCAAGAAATGCAAATTAAACATCCAGCCACTTATTATTGATGGAAATTGTGTGGAACAGTTTCGGTGTTTCTTTTTTTTAGGAATGGAGCTAAAAGAGGATTTGACATGAGAAGCAAACACAAAAGAACTGTTGAAGAGAGCACAGCAGAGATTGTACTTCTTGAGAATTCTCAGAAGGAATAATCTTTCAAAAGATCATCTGCTGGCTTTCTACCAATGCACCATAGTGTGTTAACCTATGGTCTGTGTGTGTGGTTTGGGAGTTGTACAGCTAGGGAAAGGGTAATGCTATCTAAAGATATGAAGACTGCGGAGAGGACAATTGAGTGTACTCAAGTTTAGATCAATTGTATGCCTCCAGGTGTTATAAGAATGGTGTAGAGATTGTGCAGGATTTCACACACCCTGGAAATGATCTTTTTCAGTTTCTGCCTTCTAGAAGGAGGTATAGGATCGTTAAGACTAGAACCAGCCGCTTGAGAAATAGTTTTTATCCAAAAGCGGTTATAGCTTTGAATGTAGATCTTTTAAATTTGTTTTTCTTTTAATTTTGTTGTTCTGTATAGGACAATGGCAATAAAGTTTATCTTGCCCCAGTGCTGGATGCAGGGCCCATCCCCCCACCTGATTCCTCAACCAGCCCCCTTGCCGCGTGCACCCATGGACTTTGGTCCCTTTGGTTCCTGCAGTTTGGCAGATTCCTCTACAGCGCCCACTGCCACCAACTCCCTCTACTTCTTGTGAAATTGAGGTGTTCAGAGGGGGAAAGAGAGGTGGCTTTATGCTGGTGCCCTAAAGTCACTCCCTTTAAGAAGTGGCTGCAGAAACTCCACCCATCCAGAGGGCATCGTAAGAAGTGCCCATAGAAGGAGGCTTACAGGAGAGTAACCCTACCACAATGCATCAAGATTCAGGGCTGGAAGGACCCGCTTCTTAATGTTGAGTCCTTGCCCAGTAAGCAGTTCTACAGAATTGGGAATAGGAAAGGGGGAGACATAGAGCTGTTGAGAATGATGCGCATAACCAAAGCTGATGACTGCTCATAAGCTGATGAGATATCAAAATGTATCGAGGAATGGAGGGGAATTAAAGACAGGATGAATTTAAAAATCAAAATGTGACTTTAGACTGATGGATGACATTACAACTGAATTCAAGGTTTATCAGAGATTTGAAAAAAAGGTTTTTATGAACAAGAAATGGAATTCGACATGCTGTTATTAGGTTTTGAAGGAAAACTGATTACAAAAATGTACAGACCTATGCTGGGCTTTAAGACTTAGGATGAAATTATGAAGGGTTGTATGGTTAAATGGGCACAGAACATTGGGTACAATATTGAGTTAATGCATTTAGGAAAGTAATATAAAATACACAAAAGCTGTGAGCTTAAAGAAAATGTATAAAAATGTTTTAGGTATGGTATATGACATCACAAAAACTAGTCCAAATGTATGGAAATGTATCTGACAGATGTTGGAAATGTCAAGGCAAAGAAGGGACTTTTTAATGTGTGGTGGACATGTGAGGAGGTAAGGCAATATTGGAGAATGGTGCATGAGATGTTACCAAAAATGCTGATATGTATGTGTAGTTAGTGTGGGTTGATATGAACACATCACCCCAGTTCTGGCTCGCTTGCATTGGTTGCCCGTTGCGTCCCGAATAAGATTGAAGGTCTTGGTTTTAGTTTATAAAACCTTCCACGGTTTGGGACCTGAATACCTGGCAGAGCGGATCTTCCAGATATCAACTGAGGCCCGTCCAACTAGAATGTGGCAGGCGCTCTCACTCTGGGTGGCCATGCCCAGGGAGATAAGGAAAGCGGTAATCCGCAACCGAGCCTTCTCTGTGCCTGGCCCCTCGCCTTGGAAACATCTTCTGAGTGTGTTGAGCCTAGCACAATCCCTGCCTGCCTTCAAAAAGGCCTTGAAGACTTGGCTTTTTCATGAGGCATTTGGTGACCTTTAATTTTTAATTCTTTTTT
>JAHTLZ010004179.1:0-20891 GCA_023846285.1 Phrynocephalus versicolor
CCCCCCCATCCCACTCCCGCCTGTCCCAAAAGAAGTCTCAGGGTCTCTGCAAAGACACAGTTGTGCGACACTACGTTTCGTGGGTTGGAGCTCCTTTCGTGTGTCTTTGATGTTCTGCCTTTGGCGTGCCCCGAGACAGGGTGTGCGGTGTGTAAAAGCAGAGAGCACACGACAGCTCTGTGAAACGGGGGGCGCCAGAGGGATCTTCCAACCACGGCTCCACATATCCTTAAGACGGCCCTGCTTCTATACATCCCCCCCTTCATTTTTTTTTACCAGAATGTGGTTTTTATTTTATTTTTATTTAATACTGTGCAGAGGAAATATGACAAATTATTAATTCTGGAGTTTTAAACATTTTGTAGAGGGTTTTTGTTCCACATAAACTAGTAAACAGTTTAGGAGATTGTTACTCCATTTCTTATCTACAATTACAAATAAATGTTATTTAAAAAGTAAATTCTGTTTGTAATAATTGTTTGGATTCACTATATTTTAATATGCTTCTTGTGATAATTTTATGCCAAGTCAAATTGTCCTAAATAACAGAATGACTTTCAAGCTGTAAAAGGGGAGAGTGCTAATGTAGCATTTTTTTTCATTTTTTCCTGGAAAAAATGGAAGAAAAAAACAGGGTTTATTCCGAGCTTCAAAATTTCTGGAAATTTTATATCTCTAGGCTATACATCTGACTATGCATGCTCTGGAACCAGAATTATGTTATTGATTCATCACACCCTTTGATTTCTTGCAATACAGATCTATGCATAATCCCACACCTAACTTATTGCTTCAATGACATGTTTCTGTTAGCTGGTATAGCCTTGCATCTCCAGGTAAGAAATTGTTGCTGCACAAGAAACACATTAGTCCTCCTCAACCTAGCATCATCCAACTACCCATTCCAGTCAATCGTCAGGAACAACTGGAGTTGCCAACATAGCATCTCAAGATGGTAGACTGCAGAATGGAGAATTACAAGTATGGTAGCAACTAGACAGTGTCTGCTTAAATTACAGTTGAATCTTATTGCTAATGATTAATTGAAATCTCTGTTAGACCACAAATGCTTCACTGACAGCAAGGTCAGACAAATACTTGGAGGAATTACCATATAGATTAAACAATACTGTTAGGTCGGAGAGATTAAAGGTGAGCATATTCAGTAATACAACTGGAAAATCAACCTAGTGATTATTTAAAGAGACAAAGGAATTCTCTAAGACCTCGGATCTTTTTCATTTTGGTGTATGGTGAAAACATGGCTTCGTTTTAATAACTGGGTATGAATAAGTTAAGAATCTTACTGGCACTATCACATATACACCTTTTACACCCATATACAATATATCCTATTTCAGGCAAAAATAAATTCTGATGCTTTTAGAGAAATATCGCACCAAGATATGCTACCTCTTCCTGCTAGTTTCTGGCAAGCAACTTTTAGAAGCATCTCAAGAATGAAGCTGTTTACCTTTTAGCCCTTTTAATTAATAACTATGGACATTTCTATTTCTTTAGTGCAGTAGAACTGAAGTTGTTCAGAACTAAAGAAATAGAAAATGTAGCTCAGTGTTCAAGAGCAAAACATGTGTCCACATTCCACACTGTACACTGAAATAAGCCACTGTTTTCCAAAATAACTCGGGGTGTCATCTTGTTTGCTTGGGAAAAATATTCTAATTAAGTGAAGCAATTGCAATTATCCACGTATCAGATAATTAGCTTCCTTTCTTTGTTGCCTGATGAATACATATATGTATATATAATCTGCACTCTATATAGTTAATTGGTTTATTTATATACTATGCTTTCCAATTAACACATTGTATTCTAACTGGTTCACATTATAGCTTAACAAGGGGAAATCTACAAGACTCTATGGACATTTCTAAAATTACAATACATTTAAAACATTAGAAATTTAAATGAAGATGCAATACAATAAGAAGTCATGTTAATATGTAGAAGCATATCCAGAACAAAAAGGAAAAGAACCAAATACGTAATGGCACCTTGAAGAGGACTTCAAGGTGCCATTCCGTGCTCCCCGTGACCCAGCACTCTCCCTTCCGGAGCTGGTGCCCTTCGTCTTCGCGGTGCTGTTGAGGTCTCCCAGGCTTATTGTACTGGGTGACTTCAACATCCATGCAGAGGCACAGGTTGCAGGGCCAGCTCTCGAGTTCTTGGAGACCATGGCCTCTTTGGACTTGCCCAAACTAGTCATCAGCCCCACACACCTGGGGGCGGGGTCATACCTCAGACATGGTGTTCTCAAATGCACAGAGAGAGAGTGGCCCAACAGTGAGCAACCTTGAGTCAGTCCCCTTGTCATGGTCAGACCACCACCTGTTAAAATGCAGCCTTGCAGTGGCGCGCGTGCATGTGCGCGCGTACACACACACACACACACACACACACACACACACACACACACACTATGGGGAGCAGACTAATGGACCCTCTAGGGTTCTAGAACACCATGCAGGGTATTCTAAATGATCTGGTTGGCGCACCTATCAATGCCTTGGTGGATGGCTGGTATGACTCTGCCTCCAGGGCAATCAACATGCTCGCACCTGAATGTTCCCTTCACCGCCGGGCACACTGGGCTCCTTTTTTCAACCAGTCCCTGCATGCTCTGAAGCGAGAAAGGAGGTTACAGAGATTTGGTGGCGGACCCCAATGGATTTCAAACTATGTGCTGTCAGGATCATGTCGACTATTTACTCAGCCAAGATTAAGGCCTCAAGAAGATCTTACTTCGCTAACCAGATAAGCGAAGCACAAAACCATCAGGCTGAATTATTTCGTATAGTCCGCAATCTACCCAGGGTTGGTTGCAGTGATAGGCCTCCCCCTAGTATTTCCTGCAACCAATTTGCAGCATTTTAAAAATCAAAAGTCAACTTTTTCATGATGCCGCTGGGAGAGGTCGTTAGGAGGATGGGGTTTCATGCCATCAGTATGTTGATGACACCCAGCTCTATATCTCCTTCTTCCCAACTGCAGTGGGTGCTGTTTTGTCCCTGGAATACTGCCTGGAGGCCGTGATAGAGTGGATGATGGCAAACAGACTGATGTTGAACCCGGACAAGACGGAAGTCCTCTGGGCGGGGATGCCAGCTCTTGGAGGTTAGGGAAACTTCCTCTCTTTTGGAGGGGTTACTCAGCCTGGGCGTAATATTGGACCAGGCACTCACCTTGGAAGCCCAGGTGACGCATGTGTTCCGCTCTGCCCATTACCACCGTCAGTGGATCGTTCAGCTGCATGCATTCCTGGGCCCTTGCCACATTGGTCCATGGCACACTCGTAGTCTCAAAATTAGACGACTGTAATGCTCTCTACGTGGGGCTGCCTTGGAGGTTAATGCGGAGGTTCCATCTAGTGCAGAACTCAGCGGCCAGTTTAATAACGGGATTGAGAAGACAACAACACATCTCCCCTACACTGGCCATGCTGCACTGGCTACCGATTCGTCATCGCATTGACTTCAAAGTATTAACATTGACATACAAAGTCCTAAATGGATTCGGACCTTGTTATCTGTCCTTCTACAGAATTCTGCCCGCATTACCCGCTTTTCTCAAGCAGGTAACTTGAGGGTCCCTACGCCAAAAGAAGCTCATAAATCATCAACACGGACCAGAGCCTTTTCAGTAGTAGGGCCTTGGTTGTGGAAACAACTCCCACCTGAGATTCAACTGGCTCCCATGCTATCTGCCTTTAAAAAACATCTGAAGACATGGCTTTATAGATCTGCTTTCCCTAATCATTAATTATTCTTTTCATTACTTGCTCTTTCATTCTCATGCCGTCTGCCAATCTTTGTTTTTTCAATATATGTTTACTATTTTAATGTAGATTTGATCATGTGCATTCTTTTTTATTTGTTATTTGTACATTGTATATTGTTTCATTTTTATGATGTACTTTGTAAACTGCCCAGAGTGGCCGTGCTGCCAGATGGTGTGATATAGAAATCCAACAAACAAACAAACAAACAAACAAACAAGCAAATAAATAAATATATAAATATATAAATAAATATATAAAAATAAATAAATAAAAGAATAAAAGAATAACTGTTCTACTTCATTGTGAGCCTTCACAGATATATCTACTTTGTCAAGCACCAGGGACAATGAGGGAAGTCTTAATCTCCATAAATCAATGCTGGTGCAAAGATTATCCCTAGGATAAAAGCAATTTCATGGGAGCCTTGATACCTTCTGGGGCGGGGTACCTTGTAAATGTTTTATTTACACAAGGTTGCCATGGGTGATGATGTTATCAGCCTTACACTACATAACTGACATAATTGCGTTTCAGCCAAATTATGTGTTAACAATCTCCAGCAATATGAACCTTATATCCCCCATTAAAAATTCATTTAGTGGTTTATATTAAAAGATCCAACAATAAGAACTCTCATGCACATGAAACTTGCACCAAAAGAAGAGAAGGTAAAAGTCTTCTGCCAGCCATAATGTATCACTCTTATGCTCCTAATCCATGGGGAATTCTTCAGAGGAAAAATAATGAGCCACCTTTCCTATTATCCCTTTGAGACCCAGCATTAGAGGCAAGGCTCAGTGACAGAATTGTACCTATTCATATATAACCTAAGCATGAAGGAAAGGTGAGTTGGCTGCTCATTCTTGTACACGCCAGAGTGGACAACAGCCACCTTCGATAGGTTTTTGGACCGCCCAGAGACTACTTGAAGTGCTATGGGGCGGTATATAAGCAGAACACTTTGCTTTATATGTGTTCATGCCCATTCCCAGGTTTTAATGATCGTCACATGTAACATACCAGGCTGTGTTTAATACCCACATGTAATCCACGGCTGCAACAGTGCTGAGTGAAGGGAAAGCCACTTTTAGTAAGGCCTTAAAACTCTCAAAAATGCCCCTCGGTAGAACCGTAATGATTCAAAACCAAAATTCTTAACCATCCTCCACCAGTGTTCCTGAGCACAGAAAGGTTGTGTTTCTGCATAGGGCAGTGTCCCAGGGGGTTTATTCTAAGCACATGCATATGATGCTCCTGAATTGTTTATTAATTTAAAAAAAAACACATAAACTTCATGCTAACTTGTGATATATTTTAATTTCCTGGTCAGGTCTACTTAACCATAGGACAGTAAAGATATGTAAGCATAGGGCAACAAAGACATTCAGTATTGGAGGAGCAATACTGAATTTATATCAGGTAAAACAAATTATAAATACTCCCACCAATTCATTCATTCATTTAGTTGCAGGCATATTTGACTAATCTCTCTCCTTTTAAGGCCTAAATCCAACTAGAGCAGTTGCATTAAATCACATGTAAGTTTCACTGTTGGGACTAACAAATGGATTTAGTCAGGGTGTTAAATGTATCACAACACTACTTGAGATAAGTTGAGAGCTGGTGATTGGGCCAAAGCCTAATGCTAGGGCCTGCGCTTTAGGCAAGATGTTGAAATTTATAGGTTAAATTGGTCTTGGCTATCTGAAGCCCTAACCATTTTAGTGCTTCTGCTCTGACCATGACTATGTAGTCGAACCAATTTGTATTTAATCATTTTAAAAGATAGCAAAAAGAATACTGAGGCAATAGTACTACACATGATGACAAAGGAGAGTCTTGTGGCACTGTAAAGTCTAACATATAGTTATGCATGCTTATCCAAGTCTATACACAGACACAGCGAAATAGTAGACAATGTGCAAAGGGAGCAAAGGAACTGCTCACATGTGGGATTTGTCATGGAACACAATATTGACAAATATGGCTAAGTCATACCAATGAAGATACTTTGACTTTTCTAGATCTTCTTACCCTTTAATTTAAGTTCAAACCTTACAAGACCAAAAATACTTCTCAATTCAAAGCAAGATTAGCTTGATATGTTAGCCAGCAACACACTACTTCTGAAACTTTTTCTGTATGTATGACTAATTATAGATAAGGAAGATTAAGCTAAACTAGAATTACTATTCCTTTTTTAAAGTGGTAAACCAAATATTAATTATGGCCAGTTACAATACATATTTCTTTCTATTCCAGGACAGTTTCTTCCTCTTCCTCCACCACCTCCTCCTGGTATCAAAATAAGTGATTTTCTGCAACAGGAGTTGTGTGCCAAAATTTCAAATACTGTACTTTATTGTCTGAAGCATATAGTGTATTGTAAATGCATCAAGCAATATTTAATTACTAGTTCACATAAGAACATACTCTCTAGAATAACCCCATCGTATGGCATGAGGAGAAGTAAAGTTAAAAAACAAACACTGGGAAGTGAGTGAAGCAAATACCCTCATTTATCTACATAAAAATTCTACTTTGTGCAGGTGATTCAAAATGTATTATACACACCAATATACCAATACATTAATATTCTGTTTGTTTTTAACTTTGCAGGCAAGTACTGTAACACTTTACACACCTTAGCAAAATCAATATGACATTGCATTTAAGTCCAAGAGGACACCGGCATGGTTAACGAGTGGAGTTAGAGAGGCTCTAAAGCACAAGGAGAGGTCCTTCTGTAAATGGAAATCCTCCCCAAATGAGGAAAATAAAAAGGAACACAAACTCTGGCAAAAGAAATGTAAGAAGATGATAAGGGAGGCAAAGAAAGACTTTGAGGAACGAATGGCTAGCAATATAAAGGGTAATAATAAAAGCTTCTTTAAATATGTTAGAAGCAGAAAACCTGCCAGAGAACCAGTTGGGCCTCTGGATGGTGAGGGAGGAAAAGGGGAGGTTAAGAAGGACTTGGACATTGCAGAGAAATTGAACGAGTTCTTTGCGTCTGTCTTCACGACAGAGGACCTTGAGCGGATTCCACTGCCTCAGCCGCCCCTCTTGACTAAAGAATTAAATCAAATACAGGTTAAAAGAGAGGAGGTTTTAGGACTAATTGATAAATTGAGGATTAACAAGTCACCGGGCCCAGATGGCATCCACCCAAGGGTTATTAGGGAACTGAGAAATGAAATTGCAGATCTCTTAACGGTCATATGCAACTTGTCTCTTAAAACGGCCACAGTGCCGGAGGACTGGAGGATAGCAGATGTCACACCAATTTTTAAAAAAGGAAGGAGGGGGGACCCAGGAAACTACCGGCCGGTAAGCCTTACATCTGTCCCAGGGAAGATGGTGAAAAGCCTCATCCAAGAGAAAATCTTAAAACACATAAAAGAACAAACCTTGCTGAGAGAAAATCAGCATGGCTTCTGTAAGAGTAAATCTTGTCTTACAAACCTTTTAGAATTTTTTGAAAAGGTCAACAGGCACGTGGATTTGGGTGAACCGGTGGATATAGTCTATCTGGATTTTCAAAAGGCTTTT
Organism: Phrynocephalus versicolor; assembly: GCA_023846285.1. Taxonomy (NCBI): domain Eukaryota; kingdom Metazoa; phylum Chordata; class Lepidosauria; order Squamata; family Agamidae; genus Phrynocephalus; species Phrynocephalus versicolor. The sequence continues at coordinate 7,352 of JAHTLZ010004179.1, forward strand.
GACACAGTCCCTCACCAAAGGCTGCTGAGAAAATTGCACAGTCAGGGGATAAGAGGGCAGGTCCTCTTATGGACTGAGAACTGGTTGAGATCCAGGAAACAAAGAGTAGGTGTCAATGGGAAATTTTCACAATGGAGAGAAGTGAAAAGCGGTGTGCCCCAGGGCTCTGTCCTGGGACCGGTGCTTTTCAATCTGTTCATAAATGACCTGGAGACAGGGATAAACAGTGAGGTGGCCAAGTTTGCAGATGACACAAAACTTTTCCGTGTGGTAAAAACCAGAGAAGATTGTGAAGAGCTCCAGAAGGATCTCTCCAAACTGGGGGAATGGGCTGAGAAATGGCAAATGCGTTTTAATGTAACCAAATGTAAAGTAATGCATATTGGGGCAAAAAATCCAAACTTCATCTATCAACTCATGGGCTCTGAGTTATCCGTAACGGATCAGGAAAGAGATCTTGGTGTGTTGGTGGACAGTTCCATGAAGGTGTCTCCCCAATGTGTGGCAGCGGTGAAGAAGGCCAATTCCATGCTAGGGATTATCAAAAAGGGGATTGGAAATAAAACAGCCAACATTATAATGCCGTTATACAAAACAATAGTAAGGCCCCACCTGGAGTATTGTGTACAATTCTGGTCACCGCATCTCAAGAAAGACATAGTGGAACTGGAAAAGGTGCAGAAGAGAGCGACTAAAATGATTACTGGGCTGGGGCACCTCCCTTATGAAGAAAGGCTAAAACATTTGGGCCTCTTTAGTCTGGAAAAAAGGCGCTTGAGGGGGGATATGATTGAGACATACAAAATAATGCAGGGTATGAGTAAAGTGGATAGAGGGAAGCTCTTCTCCCTCTCCCAAAATACCAGAACTAGGGGACATACACTCAAATTGAGTGCTGGGAGAGTAAGAACTGACAAAAGAAAATATTTTTTCACCCAGCGCGTTGTAAGTCTATGGAACTCCCTGCCACAGGATGTGGTGATGTTATCTGACCTGGATGCCTTCAAAAGGGGATTGGACAGATTCCTAGAGGAAAAGTCCATCACGGGTTACAAACCATGATGGAGATGTGTAATTTCTAGGCTTTAAACCAGGGTACTTCAAGGGCCAGATGCAGGGGAGTGGTATCAGGAGACAGATATCTAGTCTCATGCGCTCCCAAACGCATCTGGTGGGGCCGCTGTGAGATACAGGAAGCTGGACTAGATGGGCCTTTGGCCTGATCCAGCATGGCTCTTCTTATGTTCTTATGTTCTTATGTATGTTCATATACAGAATCAAAATGCAGTAAATTATTTAGATAGCAAATAAAGCACCCCTCACAAATAAGATGACACGCCTAAAAAAGAGAAAAATGATGGAACAGATCCTAAGGATTTTTTTCACATTCAAGAGGGGATGATTTTGAGGAATGGCATTGGTATTGAAAGAAGTAGAGTGCAACAGAAGAAAATAGGGTGGGGTTTTTGTTTGTTTTTTAGTTTTGTCTCTGAATATTTTCTTTACCTGCTATCAAGCCACAACCTACTTATAGCAGTACTAGTAGTATTGCTATACTATCAGTATGCTAATCTCACCTTTTAGGGTGAGATATTTAAGGAGTGATTTTATCAGTGTCTGACCCAAATGGGTTTCCATGGCTGGCCAGGAATTCAAACCCAGCCCTCCTGACTCCTAGTTGATAACACTATCCACAACACCACACTTGTGGTCTAACTTGAGAATACTTTTTCTAGAGTTCTATTAAGCCACATTGACAATACTTGTTACATTCTAAAAGCAAGCTTGGTTTCAGGCATTCTTTCATAATATTCAGACTTGCTTTCTTCTTTCAATTCCACTATAGGATTTCAACTCCTAAACTACAAGGCAACCACACTGTATGCATTCTGATCTCATATCTGAGCTCAACGTTCACAATGACTACATTTCTTTGCAAATATTCCCTTTTACTGTTCATCGCAAAACAACTATCCCAAAGCACCTTTGTCACAGCATTAATACCTTAAGTCTCTTAGTCACACTTGAAATCTGAGAAGACAATGAAATAAATAATTCTGTATCCATAAAGCTTCTCTACTCTCAAGCTTTCTGCATGAAACAGTCACCTGTGAAAGTAATACAGTACTTATAAAGTGAAATCCAGTATAAAATAGTATAGTACTGGTTCTTGTTATATTGTACTAAACTAAACCAAGGCTTTAAAGCCCACTGCTACATTAAAATGTTAAAGCAACTTTGAAAAGTATACTGTAGGTAAATACTCAGAGAATTGTGTCACAGACATTAAAACTGTTGTTCTTTCAATGCACTAGCATCATATCAGCTTAAATCTTGAGACACAAAGTAAACTAACAATTTCTGAATCTTTAAAAAGAGTCTGAATTGAACAAAAAAGCTCCATTGACATTGTTTTAATATCTTTCTTTAAAGTGCACAACTTCGATTAGTCTTAAAAAAAAGATGAGCTCAACTCTCAGGCAAACACTTTCTAGGAACAACTTTACTTTAGAGGCAGGTAGACTAGGGCCTACGAATTGATCACCAAATACTTTTAAATCCATTAGCATGCAGTGTGTATGTGTTCCACTTACATTCTAACAACAAAAGCTGAAAAATGGCTTTCTCGTATCATTAAACTGCTATAAACCCCAATCCTAACTAAATGGGATGCAGCTTTAAACAGTACTTATGTAGGCAAATCATCCCTGTGGCCACTTGTAGTTGTTTCTACCTCCCGAATAACCTTAATTTATGGAGCACCTGGTTCTGGTTGCTGGATCTCAGGATTCTACTGGGAAAAAAAAAACAACCAGCAAATCCCACAAGTTTGATTCACGCCATACATCTGCTTTGTGTGATTCTTTTGTGTATACACTACAGCCTAAGTAGTGATGTGTGTGTGTGTGTGTGTGTGTGAAGTGATTGATTAAATACAGTTGCTCCACCAAATTACTGTATGTAAAATTGGGTTGTAACAGTTATTACAACAAATGGAACAAAATTAGAGATGGGCACGAATCGCAGTTCAGCTGTTGGGCCCAGTTTAGTGTCATACCTACACAGGTGTTATGTGCACTCCCCTCTCCCACTACCTCTGCATGCCCACCCATTCCCTGGGTGATACACACTTCCCTCCCCAACTCCCTATCATGACTGGCCCCCTTCATGGATCACAGCATGTGCTTCTCACCACTGCCTCCTCCAGCCGGCCATCCACTCAGATAAGGGGGCAAGGAAGGGAAGCATGCTGTGTTGCCTTAGAGCAGGCAGCTGCCAGGGGAGGTGGAGGAAGGAAGCATACACTCATCTGTGAGTGGGCAGTTGCACTGGGGAGGTGGGAAAGGAAGTATGCCCTGCACGGGTGATGGGCAAGCATTCAAGAGAAGGCAGACATTAAGTCCATAGAGGTGCCTGCAAAACACCTTTCTGGGCGCTGTGCTGAAGTGGACCAAGCCACTAAGCGGTGGTTTGTGCCCATCTATAAACACAACCACCTACTTATCCATGCACAAGGTGGAAGCCTGGACAGGGTCATCATTAGGCAGAACGAGGTGATCCCCACAAGTCAGGGGCAGTTACGGCAACTACCTGACCATGGCTTCTGGACCCTACAACTGAGGCCCTTGACATGAGCCACCTATACTACTAAGATGTCTCAGATGTACTGGACTGTCACATTAACAGTCATGACCTAAGATTCAACTGTCAATTTTAAAGGCCTGAATGAGGAGAGAATGCAGCCTTGTTTGCCACTTTACATGCGTTGAATCAGCTCCAGGTATGTGGGAAATGCTTCCAAAGTTTGCACTTTAAAAATATTTTTGCAGAAGTTACATCGTTAACTAAAGGAAATAGAGGATCATAATTGTTTAATTCTATTTTGGATGTGGAACAAGGGAGAGTGAATGTTTTTCACTCAAAACTCACTCTGGCTCTAATGCAAGAATAAAGGTAGCCCTCCCATCAGGGGACTTCAGATTGTTCTGCAGAAATGACTGTTGCCTTTAAGAAGAGGTTCCAGGGGGCAATAATCCACTAGAGCTAACACTCTAAATTCCAATACAGGGAACTCAGATTGAGCTCTCAATTGCCTCAGCATGTAGCAACAGAGAAGTCCAACAAGTTTTATGCACCTGTTTGATTCTACTGGTTTCCTGGGACACACCTTTAGTTCAGCAGGTGTAGTTCTGTGTTTTGACAAGTCTGAAAAAGAGAGGAAGGTGCTAGTCTTGACTAGCACCATTCCAGTAAGCATTTAATCGGCATAAATATCTGGGAGTCTGTTCAAATTTTAGGATTCACGGTACAAAGTGCAAAGAAGTTTTAGCATCTCTAGTCACACAGCCAGCATGACGGTGAGGCTCTGGATTAGGCTGCTACAAAGAAATGCAAAATTAAAACCCTTGTTCATGCTAGGGCTCACCTTGAAAACATTTGCTGTAAAATTAAACTCGATTTCTTGTACAAAAAGCACCAAAATAACCATCACATCTCCTCAAATGGCATGTGCACCTCAACTGACTATTTAGCACACACCGGCTTGTTGTCAATCTGCTATATCAAGTTTAAAAAGAGATCTACTTCAAGATCTTGGCAAATTAAATCCTCAGCACCACGAAGAGGCTTAGGAAATGGTGGTGGGGGGGAGGGAGAGAGGGAGAGGGGGGGGAGAGAGAGAGAGAGACTAGTACACCTCTCCTTTGAATTGCATGGACCCGAACAGCACAGTTTTGGATATCGAGATTCTCCTCAATAAATAATTATTCCAACAAATAAATATTCAATAAATACATTGTCTCTGCCCAACCAGAGCCATGAGTTCAGCACTGAAGGACTCAAAGCATTCTATTTGCCAACAAACACAATATCTCTAATTCAGTGGCTAGATCAGGGGGTCATGATGACCTTTAAGGCTCCCTGAACACAGAACTGCATGGAGAGGATTGTCAATCAACCTTAATAGAGAGCACTGTTTTGCATGGATGTGTGTAGGTGCATGTGAATTTACTGTGTGTCTGTAGTTATGTGGGGTTGGGAGTATAAGAGTTACACGTGGATTCTGGACTATACAGTAGTCTAGTGCTCCTAACCCCAGTGTTGTTCAAGGGAGAAGTATAAGTATATTAGGGCAGTGCATATGCACTGCATCACAAAAATAAGAGAGAAACGGAAACTTTCCTCCCAGTCAACAAGATCCCTCTTCTTATTTACCCCTGCCACCCCCTGCATCTTGGAAGAAGTTTTATTTGTCTAAAGTGATAAAGTGCATATGTGCTGACCTAAAATACTACTTTCTTGGCACCTCCATGAAGCTGAGCATGGATTTAATTTGCAAAGATCCTAAAGTGGCTCTCTTCTTAAACCACTTTAACATACTGGCACATTGAGAGATGACAGCTTGCATTTGGTTTATTCCCAGGAATCACACACACTGGAAATGAACCAAACACAGTGATCCTACCAGCACCAAAAATGTAGAAACCTGGACAGGTGCCAGAAAAGTGGAGATAAGACCACGGGGTGGGGGTGGGGGTGGGGAGCAGGGTCATTTGCCCCAGCAAAGACTTCAACCGATTACCATCTTTAGGAGTGAAGTAGCCTGTCCCTGCAGCAGACCCAAGGGGGGGGGCTGGATGTCGGTGTAGTCACCCCCTTTGAGATGTGTCAACAGTCTCCTTTACGCTCTGGTATGATACATATGCCCTCTGCTCCAGCATACTGCATGTACTTTACAATTCGGTTTATGGCTGAAACAATGTTCACACATTTTATGGCTGAAACAACATTTCCCATATCCTCCATCACAATCAAATGCACATTTTAGGTAGATCCCATTCAAACCCCTGCTCAGCCATGCAATGCACAGAGCAGCCTTTGGACAAGCATGGGGCTCTTTCCCAAGCTCAAACTTCACTGAGCTCCTGTGAGTGGGCCATGAGAAGGAGGTGCGGGAAAGCCCCATGTCCTACTTTCAGCGCTTGGGAGCAAAAGAAGAGACATAAAACATATAATGACTAAATAACCGCAAGCGCATAACAAGGGATGGCTGATCTGACACTTTTTTTCCAAAAAGCGAGGCCCCCGTTTCCAAGGCCGCCAACTTGTTCCGTCTGAGAAAAACCGAGAGAGGGAGGTTGGAGCCTTCTGCACGACCTCAGAGACACCGTTTCCTCCCCAACCCCAACCCCCCGCCTTTTCCAGTATTTCGTATCCAGAATTTGCAGCAGGAAGCGAAGGCTGTGCTCTCGCTCGCGTTTACCGACGCCCAGCGCGCGCGCCCTCCGGGAAGCCCGGGAGCGACGCGAGAGGGGAGGGGCCCGAGGAGGCAACCGTGGGAAGACCTCGCCCCTCCCCGCTTCCAACACACACACACACACATTCTGTCCCTCGAGTTGTTCCCCCCCCCAATCCTCCTGGCCCAGAAAAAGCTCCGTCGGTTCCAAGCACCTGCCAGCCTCCCTCCTTGCCCTACCGGAGCGGCCTCTTCACACCTACCCCCCCCCAGCCACCTTCCCTTCGCTCCCGTGCCTCCTCTTCCTCCTCCTCCTCCTCCTCACCTGTCCCGCGGGTCGACCCAGCTGGTGGTTTTGGTGGCGTGGTCGATGTAGTAGACTTTGCCGTCGTAGTCGCGCGCCTCCTCCCAGCCTTCGGGCAGGGGCAGCTCCTGCCGGGGCATCTTCTTCTACTGCTGCTGCTGCTGCTGCTTCTCCTTCTCCTTCTCCCGCGGCGGCGGCGGGGCCAGCGAGGGCCCATGCAAAGCAAGCTCAGCCACCCCTCGCCCAGCCCAGCGGCTGGCGGCACGGCGGGCTAAGGCGAGGGGGCGCGCAGGACTGCCTGGCGGGAACGAGGCAGCCGCCAGGGCGGGGGGCTCGCATGCCTTCCCCCCCCGGGGGGGCCGCCGGGCGGCCGGTGCGTGTGTGTGTGTAGTGGTGGCGTCCAGGGAGCCTTCGTCCAGGTATTGCACGGAGCGCCAGGCACCGAGCAGGCAGGCTGCTTTCTCCCTTCGCCTCCGTCTGTTCCCCCCCCCCGCCCCAACCCCGGTGCAACCAGCCGCCCGGCAGCGCCCGCTTTCCCCCCCTTCAGCCGGACTTCGTCGCTTCGCCTCGGGCTCCCCAGCAGGTCCCTGGGGCCGGCAAGCGGGGAGGGGCGGCAGGCTGTGCGCTCCTTCCTCGCCGAGCGAACCCGGCGCTCATTCACTCCACCAGAGTCTCTGGCGCCGCCGCCGCCGCCGCCGCCGCCTTCTAGGTCCCTTCCTCCTCTCCTCCTCCTCCTCCTCCTCTTCTCATGCCGGTGCGGACTGTAATACCGGTAGTAGCGGAGCTGTCCCAACTTTTTTTTGATATATAAACGGGGAAAAATGTGGCTGCTGCTCCTATTACCGTAAAGACGGCCGTGCGTGCCGGAGACAAGCGCCTCCTCCTGTCGAGGGTGGAGGAGCTGGGGAGGAGTGGAGGTGGCGGGGGGGGGCGGACGGGGAGGAACGCTGGAGAAGAATCGTGTGAGCAGCCGCCGACCGTCGTGGCCAGGTTGGGAACAGCCGAACCTGCGGGAGGGCGGGGAGGAGCAGGGCGGGGAGAGGGGATTTCCACGTGGCTGTGGTATCTCTCTCTCTCCCCCCCCCAGTCGCCGCCAATGGAGGAAGCTGGTTTAGCTGCAGACGCGCGCTCCTGCTCCTCCTCGGGTGGTGGTTGCTCGTGGCCGACCAGTTCGGTTCGATCCGCCAGCTCGAGAAAGCGGGTCCTGGAACCTTCCACTGCTCCTGGACTAGCCTGTGAACCCATAAGGAGCCTGAGCCTCGGCGCTGTTGCCCTGCTCTTGTTCCGACTGCTTCGGAACTGCAGCAAGGAGACAGGCCAGAGATCGGTAGTACTGTACAGTATTTCTGATATCTCATCTGCTTAAGTGATCGGGAGCCCCAAGTACTTGCCTTTTCGTGTGCATGAAAAGAGGAGGGAGGGAGGGAGGGGTCTTGGGCGAAGAAGAATTCTAGTGTCCACTCGTCACTTTTCCAGCAATGCCCTACCACGACATCCCCACTGAAACAGGTGCAGCTGCCTGGTAGCTGACGAGAAGAGTTTGCAAAACCCCGAGAGACCTCAGTGTATTGCAACTTTGAAAAAAGTGTCACAAACGTCAGCTGGAAGAAGGAGTGAAACTCCCCTCTTGGAAAAGTCACTGTTTTGGACTACTGCACTAGAAACCCTGCCTCAGCACACACACACCCAGCCAAGAGAGATGTTAAGCTGTAGCCCGAAAAAGTAACTCTTCCAAGTATTGTTTACACTCTCCTCTTACGTCATAAATTACAGGAGATAAAAACTGGGAATGCCGGTCTAGCACTCTCCTATGAATTCTCCTCAGCCTTCGGTCCCATAATCATGCAGGGTAAACAATAACACAGGGACTGGAGCATATGCTGACCTTGGAGGCCATGGCAACTGCAAGCACCACCAGTCACAAGGATAGATCAGAATAGGTCTCCTGCCCATGTGGAGGAAAACAACCAATGACAGGCCTCACTGATGGTTGCTGCCGCAGGGAACAAGCAGCCTTCACTTGTCTCTTCCTTCCTTTCACTAGGGGTCAGTGCTAGGGGAACTCTCACCATGACATGGGAACACTGAGTTGAAGTCTTTCTTCCCTAGAATGATACCCTTCCCCACAATGAGCACCCGATCTGCTAGTCCTCCCGATGGTTAGACTGCCTGCAACAATGAGAAGAGGCGATCACACCATTTATATGCTGCCTTTCTCCCCACTGGGGACCCAATAACAAAAACTAAAAAAAAAAACCAACAGTATTAAAATGCCATGTAAATGCCATTTTAAAAAGAAACATATACCAAGGTTCAAACCAACGGTAAAAAAAAAATTTGTATAACATTTTTAAAATGTGTAAAATAAGAAGCGAAGTGTTCCTAAGACACTTATTGCTTAAAAGCATGCCTGAAAAGGAAGGTCTTGGCCTCAGAGAGATTCGGGGTCAACCTGACTTCTTGAATTCCAATAGAGCAGCAGACTTCTTGGAGCAGCATATTCCAAAACCTGGGAGCAGCCACTGAGAAGGCCTTCTCATGTATGTTTGCCAAGTGAGCTGGGGAAAGTAGTGGGCCCTAGTACTTAGCCTTGTTGCAAGCAGGAGGCATTTTCCTACTCCTTTAACTCAAGCCACTCAGGCGTTTCCCTGTGGGATGCTTTTTAAAGCCAGGAAGGGCCTGGGACCAGCATACATGTGGAGGCTTTAACCTTTCCAAATATCCTGTCCACATCCCCAGCCAGGGCCGGCGCCAGGGTTTTTCTGCGCCCTAGACGAGGGGTGGGGGGAGGGCGGGGCAGTGGGGGGTTCGGGTGGCGGAGGCAGCGGTGGCAGGGGGTCGGGCAGCGGTGGCGGCGGGGGGGTCAGGCAGCGGCGGGGGGGTCTGGCGACAGTGGTGGCGGCAGCAGGGGGTCCAGCGGGGGGGCAGCAGGCTGGGCAGCATCCCCTGTCCATTTTGGCACCCTAGGCAACTGCCTAGTTTGCCTTAATGGACGCGCCGGCCCTGTCCCCAGCTACACTAACTGAAACATATCCAATGCAATGTGATAAGAAGGGGCCAAAGTTATACCCACAGGACTTGGATCAGCTACAACATCTAATGCAAAGCAGGTCCTAGCAACATGTGTAGGTGCAATGGTGATAGAGAATAATAGCTTATCTGCTGCCACCATGACCATGGTGTAGACTTGCCAATAAGCTCTAGCCCAGAAGTCCTCATCACTAGCTGAGCTGGCCAGGATTTCTGGGAGTTGTAGTCCAGGAGACCTACAGGATGAGAACCACCGCTCTAGTCCATGTACAATTAGATCCGCTTCCACCATCATCATGCTAGTCTTTATCCCACTTGTTTCATTGTCCCTAGCTCCGAGGCTTTATTCCATAGGACGAGACCTTTAAAGAAGCAACGATGGCAATAAACCTGGCCAGTTCCCCATTCCAAAGTTCCAACAAGGCCTCAAGAAGATCACCTGCCAAGAGAGCAGGAAACTACTCAAAAGCTGCCGGGAAACCATTTGGATCTATCAATCTCCTAGGGTGGACCATTTTAATTGCCCCATGCCACTCAGTTCCAATAAGCCCAAACCCTATCAGGCAGTGGTGACAGCAGAACTACCTCCCTCCACACCCAGATCACCATCCAGCCCAGTACAGAAAACCAGGTCAAGAGTGTGCCCTGCAACATAAATAGGGCCAGATATTGTCACTCTCAGGCCGGGAGACTATAGTACACAAATGGAATTGCTTTTCTGTCCCAGGCACCCACGCTCAGATACATGCACCCAAACCCTGACATCTGTGGGACAGGACTCCTAGCAAGGGTGAGTGAACTTCAACATCTTGTAGCAAAAAACAGCCTACGCCATACTCTTGATTGTATGAGTCTCCAAACATCTACCTTGGACATAAACATTTAAAATGCCCCCACTCCCGCCACTGCCAATAAAATGTTCCAGTGTGGAATACATTTGTTCTGGGTCTTATTTTTTCCCCACATAATTTTTCATTCTGTCCCCAACAGCCACTCAATATGCTATGCCCAATGAGGATGCTTGGTTAAGGGATTTTGCTCTGTTTTGGAGGATGTGCATGTTTGTGGTAGGTGCACTTTGTGCCAGCTATGCTGCCTGACTTCTCATTTATTTAATTAGTAGGGAAATAATTCTAAGCCCAATTGCTTTACATAAAAAGTGTAACCAATTGCTTTACATTCAAGTAGAAAAATATGTAGTGAGTAGAAGAATCTAGTCTTATTTTTAGCTTTGGAAGCTAAAAACCTGGTTTCCCATTTGATCTACAGCTGTATTAGCATGGCATACTGTGCATGAACATTTTTAATTGGATTTGTATTGGGTTTTGGTGCTCAATACAAAAAGAGAGTTAAGATAAACCATGTGGTTTATCTGCTTGTTTCATATGATTGCCCCCTTGCTAATGCAGCACCTGTATTGCAATGTACCTCTTTCACCTAACACAATTCAAGGCGCTTCCACTGTGCTGGCAGAAAGCGGGACATCCTTGATAGAATCATGGAATGAAACAGTTGAAAAGGACCCCTGAAGGGTGACCAGCTCCAATCTTCTGCCAATGCAGAAATCCTTGGTATTGATTCTTGGCACTTTTTATCAAGAGAGGTAGCCAGGAGGCCTCCTCTTTCTTTGCCCACCTTTTAACACCTAGTAAGGGATTCCTGATAATGGCTGCTCCGCTCTGCTTTTTGCGGAGCTGGGGCGTCTTTGCCAGCTGGCCGAATGAGGCACCAGTTGGCTGCGCTTATAGCGTAGATTACGCAAGGGTAGCACGCCTATTTAAGGTCTGGGCACGTTCCCCACCACCTGCCTGCACAGTCGCCGGATCCCCCGCTCCCACCACTTTTTATAGTGTTATGGTGATGCTTTGCTGGTCGCTTTGGGGCCGGATGGGATTTTTTGACCGTCACTCGAATTGGCTATGAGTGATGGCGTGTTTTCACCCATCCCACCATTCACATGTTGACGCTGGGCTTCCTTCATAACTGTCCCGTTCACAATTTGGCGGGTAGCGCATATAAAATGTTAATCTCTAGGTCCCTTCTGTAATTGTCATCTTCAAGGTGCTTGGCAGCAAGTATGAATTAGCTAGAGATCAAACTAGTAATAACCCAACCACACTTGAGAGGGCTGCCAATGTTTAATCAAATTGGAGGATGCCCAAAAGACCTCTGTATCCTAGCTGCGGCAGCATAACAGGCTGCAGGAAATTTGCTGACCAAAGGGACCTAGAAATTTATAGTTGTCACCTTAAACCTTGCGCTACGTCACAGGCCCTCCTAAAGTAACAGTTCAGTTATGATTAAGTTCAAGAGTTGATTCCTGTTAATAATAAATTGTGGCCCTTGTTTAACCCAATCCAAACGTGTGTTGCCTCTTTATTTCGGCCTGGACTGGCAAGATGCCTTGAATATGTATGTCAAAAAGGCAACAAATCTGTAAACAAATAAATGTCACAGATAAAGCTCCTTGCACCAATATGTACATTTTAACCTTCAATGACTTCTTTTTGATATCTCATGCTTAAATGAATCTGACTATCCTTATTTAGAGTAGCTATCCAAATTCTTATTGCCAACATCCTTCCAATTTATGACAAAAAAATTCTTAGCTTTGTAAAAGAGACAGAATACATATGGTTATATTTCTTTTGTTGTTTTAGGAGATATTTATGAGAGTATCTTACCCAAAATTGAAAGCTATTCCCCCCCCCAATTACACCAAAATGATTATCTGTATTTAGAATGTGTTGGTTTTCACGACACAAATTTTGAAAGCTGAATCAGAAGGAAGTCCAATCGTATTTAGTGCATTACATTGCAGTCTTAATTGATTATCTTATCACCAATGCTCATATCAAAGGAATGTGATGGTTTCAACATATGTTTGAGTTATGTTTGAGTTATGAAGTAATAGACAGGTGACTGTTGAACAAACAGAGAAGAGGGAGGATGACTCATGGGCATAGTTTTTACCATGTATAAGGGAGTGTTGTTTACTGTGCAGCACAAGGAACTCACTGTGGATTCCTAACAACTTGTCACCTTATATAATTCTGGTGAGCTTACCAAGGCAAAAATTTAAGGGCTTCTATATTTTTCTGGTTTCCATATTTTACATTGAACCTTCATTTCTAATTTCTATATTTCACATTGAAATTAGCAAATTATGTTGTTGCTGTTATTTACTAGTGCAGCATTTACAGCTAAGTTATTTGTCTAGAAATTATTTGATCCCCTGAGCTAGCTTTGAGCAGTGACTTAGGTATCTGGTTGCAGAACCAGAGCAGTTCAATTCCCTGCTCTGCTTTTTGTGTTGAGCACCAAAACCCAATACAAATCCTACATAGTCGCAGATACAAGCCGAAAAGTAAATATTTCATACAGTTTTTATCATAACTTGCTAGTAACACTAGAATGGATGGTTCTGGAAATTGTAGTCTAAAAAAGGCAATTTTTAAATATTTCCATGTTTCTTTCTGCATTAGGTCCCCATAAGTGATGGGAATTTAATGTTGGTATAGATCTGATTAAGAGTTGGGAACTTTTGGCTTTCCAGAAATTCTGGGCTTTTGCTCATGGAATCCCCATGCAGTGTAGTATCATTAAAACATAACAGGATCTTTCCAAGCCTATACATTTTATATGTTTAGCTTTACAGTAATAGGAAAAGTAAAAGGACTGTACTCCGATGAGCAGGATACAACATTTTTTGATAGAACAAGCAAGAAACAGTACTACTCCTGACTTGCATTTCTTAACAACAAGGGATTAAAAAAAGAGGAAATAAATAAGTGAACTTGCTGAAGGATTTCCCAATTATTGGTGATAATGTCTGCACATTTCCCTCTTATCTGAACCTGCAATTATTATTGGTATCATAGCAAGGAAATTTGAAGATGTAATATTTCTCTTTAAAGGTGGGGAGAGTTAGAACTGAATTAGTTAGATATCTGATGCAGGGCCAGAGATTG
>JAHTLZ010004180.1:0-12174 GCA_023846285.1 Phrynocephalus versicolor
ATTTTTTTCACATTCAAGAGGGGATGATTTTGAGGAATGGCATTGGTATTGAAAGAAGTAGAGTGCAACAGAAGAAAATAGGGTGGGGTTTTTGTTTGTTTTTTAGTTTTGTCTCTGAATATTTTCTTTACCTGCTATCAAGTCACAACCTACTTATAGCAGTACTAGTAGTATTGCTATACTATCAGTATGCTAATCTCACCTTTTAGGGTGAGATATTTAAGGAGTGATTTTATCAGTGTCTGACCCAAATGGGTTTCCATGGCTGGCCAGGAATTCAAACCCAGCCCTCCTGACTCCTAGTTGATAACACTATCCACAACACCACACTTGTGGTCTAACTTGAGAATACTTTTTCTAGAGTTCTATTAAGCCACATTGACAATACTTGTTACATTCTAAAAGCAAGCATAGTTACAGCCATTCTTTCATAATATTCAGACTTGCTTTCTTCTTTCAATTCCACTATAGGATTTCAACTCCTAAACTACAAGGCAACCACATTGTATGCATTCTGATCTCATGATCTGAGCTCAACGTTCACAATGACTACATTTCTTTGCAAATATTCCCTTTTACTGTTCATCGCAAAACAACTATCCCAAAGCACCTTTGTCACAGCATTAATACCTTAAGTCTCTTAGTCACACTTGAAATCTGAGAAGACAATGAAATAAATAATTCTGTATCCATAAAGCTTCTCTACTCTCAAGCTTTCTGCATGAAACAGTCACCTGTGAAAGTAATACAGTACTTATAAAGTGAAATCCAGTATAAAATAGTATAGTACTGGTTCTTGTTATATTGTACTAAACTAAACCAAGGCTTTAAAGCCCACTGCTACATTAAAATGTTAAAGCAACTTTGAAAAGTATACTGTAGGTAAATACTCAGAGAATTGTGTCACAGACATTAAAACTGTTGTTCTTTCAATGCACTAGCATCATATCAGCTTAAATCTTGAGACACAAAGTAAACTAACAATTTCTGAATCTTTAAAAAGAGTCTGAATTGAACAAAAAAGCTCCATTGACATTGTTTTAATATCTTTCTTTAAAGTGCACAACTTCGATTAGTCTTAAAAAAAAGATGAGCTCAACTCTCAGGCAAACACTTTCTAGGAACAACTTTACTTTAGAGGCAGGTAGACTAGGGCCTACGAATTGATCACCAAATACTTTTAAATCCATTAGCATGCAGTGTGTATGTGTTCCACTTACATTCTAACAACAAAAGCTGAAAAATGGCTTTCTCGTATCATTAAACTGCTATAAACCCCAATCCTAACTAAATGGGATGCAGCTTTAAACAGTACTTATGTAGGCAAATCATCCCTGTGGCCACTTGTAGTTGTTTCTACCTCCCGAATAACCTTAATTTATGGAGCACCTGGTTCTGGTTGCTGGATCTCAGGATTCTACTGGAAAAAAAAAAACAACCAGCAAATCCCACAAGTTTGATTCACGCCATACATCTGCTTTGTGTGATTCTTTTGTGTATACACTACAGCCTAAGTAGTGATGTGTGTGTGTGTGTGTGTGTGTGAAGTGATTGATTAAATACAGTTGCTCCACCAAATTACTGTATGTAAAATTGGGTTGTAACAGTTATTACAACAAATGGAACAAAATTAGAGATGGGCACGAATCGCAGTTCAGCTGTTGGGCCCAGTTTAGTGTCATACCTACACAGGTGTTATGTGCACTCCCCTCTCCCACTACCTCTGCATGCCCACCCATTCCCTGGGTGATACACACTTCCCTCCCCAACTCCCTATCATGACTGGCCCTTCATGGATCACAGCATGTGCTTCTCACCACTGCCTCCTCCGGCCGGCCATCCACTCAGATAAGGGGGCAAGGAAGGGAAGCATGCTGTGTTGCCTTAGAGCAGGCAGCTGCCAGGGGAGGTGGAGGAAGGAAGCATACACTCATCTGTGAGTGGGCAGTTGCACTGGGGAGGTGGGAAAGGAAGTATGCCCTGCACGGGTGATGGGCAAGCATTCAGAGAAGGCAGGTGTTAAGTCCATAGAGGTGCCTGCAAAACACCTTTCTGGGCGCTGTGCTGAAGTGGACCAAGCCACTAAGCGGTGGTTTGTGCCCATCTATAAACACAACCACCTACTTATCCATGCACAAGGTGGAAGCGTGGACAGGGTCATCATTAGGCAGAACGAGGTGATCCCCACAAGTCAGGGGCAGTTATGGCAACTACCTGACCATGGCTTCTGGACCCTACAACTGAGGCCCTTGACATGAGCCACCTATACTACTTGGATGTCTCAGATGTACTGGACTGTCCCATTAACAGTCATGACCTAAGATTCAACTGCCAATTTAAAAGGCCTGAATGAGGAGAGAATGCAGCCTTGTTTGCCACTTTACATGTGTTGAATCAGCTCCAGGTATGTGGGAAATGCTTCCAAATTTTGCACTTTAAAAATATTTTTGCAGAAGTTACATCATTAACTAAAGGAAATAGAGGATCATAATTGTTTAATTCTATTTTGGATGTGGAACAAGGGAGAGTGAATGTTTTTCACTCAAAACTCACTCTGGCTCTAATGCAAGAATAAAGGTAGCCCTCCCATCAGGGGACTTCAGATTGTTCTGCAGAAATGACTGTTGCCTTTAAGAAGAGGTTCCAGGGGGCAATAATCCACTAGAGCTAACACTCTAAATTCCAATACAGGGAACTCAGATTGAGCTCTCAATTGCCTCAGCATGTAGCAACAGAGAAGTCCAACAAGTTTTATGCACCTGTTTGATTCTACTGGTTTCCTGGGACACACCTTTAGTTCAGCAGGTGTAGTTCTGTGTTTTGACAAGTCTGAAAAAGAGAGGAAGGTGCTAGTCTTGACTAGCACCATTCCAGTAAGCATTTAATCAGCATAAATATCTGGGAGTCTGTTCAAATTTTAGGATTCACGGTACAAAGTGCAAAGAAGTTTTAGCATCTCTAGTCACACAGCCAGCATGACGGTGAGGCTCTGGATTAGGCTGCTACAAAGAAATGCAAAATTAAAACCCTTGTTCATGCTAGGGCTCACCTTGAAAACATTTGCTGTAAAATTAAACTTGATTTCTTGTACAAAAAGCACCAAAATAACCATCACATCTCCTCAAATGGCATGTGCACCTCAACTGACTATTTAGCACACACTGGCTTGTTGTCAATCTGCTATATCAAGTTTAAAAAGAGATCTACTTCAAGATCTTGGCAAATTAAATCCTCAGCACCACGAAGAGGCTTAGGAAATGGTGGTGGGGGGGAGGGAGAGAGGGAGAGGGGGGGGAGAGAGAGAGAGAGACTAGTACACCTCTCCTTTGAATTGCATGGACCCGAACAGCACAGTTTTGGATATCGAGATTATCCTCAATAAATAATTATTCCAACAAATAAATATTCAATAAATACCTTGTCTCTGCCCAACCAGAGCCATGAGTTCAGCACTGAAGGACTCAAAGCATTCTATTTGCCAACAAACACAATATCTCTAATTCAGTGGCTAGATCAGGGGGTCATGATGACCTTTAAGGCTCCCTGAACACAGAACTGCATGGAGAGGATTGTCAATCAACCTTAATAGAGAGCACTGTTTTGCATGGATGTGTGTAGGTGCATGTGAATTTACTGTGTGTCTGTAGTTATGTGGGGTTGGGAGTATAAGAGTTACACATGGATTCTGGACTATACAGTAGTCTAGTGCTCCTAACCCCAGTGTTGTTCAAGGGAGAAGTATAAGTATATTAGGGCAGTGCATATGCACTGCATCACAAAAATAAGAGAGAAACGGAAACTTTCCTCCCAGTCAACAAGATCCCTCTTGTTATTTACCCCTGCCACCCCCTGCATCTTGGAAGAAGTTTTATTTTTCTAAAGTGATAAAGTGCATATGTGCTGACCTAAAATACTACTTTCTTGGCACCTCCATGAAGCTGAGCATGGATTTAATTTGCAAAAATCCTCAAGTGGCTCTCTTCTTAAACCACTTTAACATACTGGCACATTGAGAGATAACAGCTTGCATTTGGTTTATTCCCAGGAATCACACACACTGGAAATGAACCAAACACAGTGATCCTACCAGCACCAAAAATGTAGAAACCTGGACAGGTGCCAGAAAAGTGGAGATAAGACCACAGTGGGGGTGGGGGTGGGGAGCAGGGTCATTTGCCCCAGCAAAGACTTCAACCGATTACCATCTTTAGGAGTGAAGTAGCCTGTCCCTGCAGCAGACCCAACAGGGGGCTGGATGTCGTTGTAGTCACCCCCTTTGAGATGTGTCAACAGTCTCCTTTACGCTCTGGTATGATACACATGCCCTCTGCTCCAGCATACTGCATGTACTTTACAATTCGGTTTATGGCTGAAACAATGTTCACACATTTTATGGCTGAAACAACATTTCCCATATCCTCCATCACAATCAAATGCACATTTTAGGTAGATCCCATTCAAACCCCTGCTCAGCCATGCAATGCACAGAGCAGCCTTTGGACAAGCATGGGGCTCTTTCCCAAGCTCAAACTTCACTGAGCTCCTGTGAGTGGGCCATGAGAAGGAGGTGCGGGAAAGCCCCATGTCCTACTTTCAGCGCTTGGGAGCAAAAGAAGAGACATAAAACATATAATGACTAAATAACCGCAAGCGCATAACAAGGGATGGCTGATCTGACACTTTTTTTTCCAAAAAGCGAGGCCCCCGTTTCCAAGGCCGCCAACTTGTTCCGTCTGAGAAAAACCGAGAGAGGGAGGTTGGAGCCTTCTGCACGACCTCAGAGACACCGTTTCCTCCCCAACCCCAACCCCCCGCCTTTTCCAGTATTTCGTATCCAGAATTTGCAGCAGGAAGCGAAGGCTGTGCTCTCGCTCGCGTTTACCGACGCCCGGCGCGCGCGCCCTCCGGGAAGCCCGGGAACGACGCGAGAGGGGAGGGGCCCGAGGAGGCAACCGTGGGAAGACCTCGCCCCTCCCCGCTTCCAACACACACACACACACATTCTGTCCCTCGAGTTGTTCCCCCCCCCAATCCTCCTGGCCCAGAAAAAGCTCCGTCGGTTCCAAGCACCTGCCAGCCTCCCTCCTTGCCCTACCGGAGCGGCCTCTTCACACCTACCCCCCCCCAGCCACCTTCCCTTCGCTCCCGTGCCTCCTCTTCCTCCTCCTCCTCCTCCTCACCTGTCCCGCGGGTCGACCCAGCTGGTGGTTTTGGTGGCGTGGTCGATGTAGTAGACTTTGCCGTCGTAGTCGCGCGCCTCCTCCCAGCCTTCGGGCAGGGGCAGCTCCTGCCGGGGCATCTTCTTCTACTGCTGCTGCTGCTGCTGCTTCTCCTTCTCCTTCTCCCGCGGCGGCGGCGGGGCCAGCGAGGGCCCATGCAAAGCAAGCTCAGCCACCCCTCGCCCAGCCCAGCGGCTGGCGGCACGGCGGGCTAAGGCGAGGGGGCGCGCAGGACTGCCTGGCGGGAACGAGGCAGCCGCCAGGGCGGGGGGCTCGCATGCCTTCCCCCCCCGGGGGGGCCGCCGGGCGGCCGGTGCGTGTGTGTGTGTAGTGGTGGCGTCCAGGGAGCCTTCGTCCAGGTATTGCACGGAGCGCCAGGCACCGAGCAGGCAGGCTGCTTTCTCCCTTCGCCTCCGTCTGTTCCCCCCCCCCGCCCCAACCCCGGTGCAACCAGCCGCCCGGCAGCGCCCGCTTTCCCCCCCTTCAGCCGGACTTCGTCGCTTCGCCTCGGGCTCCCCAGCAGGTCCCTGGGGCCGGCAAGCGGGGAGGGGCGGCAGGCTGTGCGCTCCTTCCTCGCCGAGCGAACCCGGCGCTCATTCACTCCACCAGAGTCTCTGGCGCCGCCGCCGCCGCCGCCGCCGCCTTCTAGGTCCCTTCCTCCTCTCCTCCTCCTCCTCCTCCTCTTCTCATGCCGGTGCGGACTGTAATACCGGTAGTAGCGGAGCTGTCCCAACTTTTTTTTGATATATAAACGGGGGAAAATGTGGCTGCTGCTCCTATTACCGTAAAGACGGCCGTGCGTGCCGGAGACAAGCGCCTCCTCCTGTCGAGGGTGGAGGAGCTGGGGAGGAGTGGAGGTGGCGGGGGGGGGCGGACGGGGAGGAACGCTGGAGAAGAATCGTGTGAGCAGCCGCCGACCGTCGTGGCCAGGTTGGGAACAGCCGAACCTGCGGGAGGGCGGGGAGGAGCAGGGCGGGGAGAGGGGATTTCCACGTGGCTGTGGTATCTCTCTCTCTCCCCCCCCCAGTCGCCGCCAATGGAGGAAGCTGGTTTAGCTGCAGACGCGCGCTCCTGCTCCTCCTCGGGTGGTGGTTGCTCGTGGCCGACCAGTTCGGTTCGATCCGCCAGCTCGAGAAAGCGGGTCCTGGAACCTTCCACTGCTCCTGGACTAGCCTGTGAACCCATAAGGAGCCTGAGCCTCGGCGCTGTTGCCCTGCTCTTGTTCCGACTGCTTCGGAACTGCAGCAAGGAGACAGGGCAGAGATCGGTAGTACTGTACAGTATTTCTGATATCTCATCTGCTTAAATGATCGGGAGCCCCAAGTACTTGCCTTTTCGTGTGCATGAAAAGAGGAGGGAGGGAGGGAGGGAGGGGTCTTGGGCGAAGAAGAATTCTAGTGTCCACTCGTCACTTTTCCAGCAATGCCCTACCACGACATCCCCACTGAAACAGGTGCAGCTGCCGGGTAGCTGACGAGAAGAGTTTGCAAAACCCCGAGAGACCTCAGTGTATTGCAACTTTGAAAAAAGTGTCACAAACGTCAGCTGGAAGAAGGAGTGAAACTCCCCTCTTGGAAAAGTCACTGTTTTGGACTACTGTACTAGAAACCCTGTCTCAGCACACACACACCCAGCCAAGAGAGATGTTAAGCTGTAGCCCAAAAAAGTAACTCTTCCAAGTATTGTTTACACTCTCCTCTTACGTCATAAATTACAGGAGATAAAAACTGGGAATGCCGGTCTAGCACTCTCCTATGAATTCTCCTCAGCCTTCGGTCCCATAATCATGCAGGGTAAACAATAACACAGGGACTGGAGCATATGCTGACCTTGGAGGCCATGGCAACTGCAAGCACCACCAGTCACAAGGATAGATCAGAATAGGTCTCCTGCCCATGTGGAGGAAAACAACCAATGACAGGCCTCACTGATGGTTGCTGCAGCAGGGAACAAGCAGCCTTCACTTGTCTCTTCCTTCCTTTCACTAGGGGTCAGTGCTAGGGGAACTCTCACCATGACATGGGAACACTGAGTTGAAGTCTTTCTTCCCTAGAATGATACCCTTCCCCACAATGAGCACCCGATCTGCTAGTCCTCCCGATGGTTAGACTGCCTGCAACAATGAGAAGAGGCGATCACACCATTTATATGCTGCCTTTCTCCCCACTGGGGACCCAATAACAAAAACTAAAAAAAAAAACCAACAGTATTAAAATGCCATGTAAATGCCATTTTAAAAAGAAACATATACCAAGGTTCAAACCAACGGTAAAAAAAAAATTTGTATAACATTTTTAAAATGTGTAAAATAAGAAGCGAAGTGTTCCTAAGACACTTATTGCTTAAAAGCATGCCTGAAAAGGAAGGTCTTGGCCTCAGAGAGATTCGGGGTCAACCTGACTTCTTGAATTCCAATAGAGCAGCAGACTTCTTGGAGCAGCATATTCCAAAACCTGGGAGCAGCCACTGAGAAGGCCTTCTCATGTATGTTTGCCAAGTGAGCTGGGGAAAGTAGTGGGCCCTAGTACTTAGCCTTGTTGCAAGCAGGAGGCATTTTCCTACTCCTTTAACTCAAGCCACTCAGGCGTTTCCCTGTGGGATGCTTTTTAAAGCCAGGAAGGGCCTGGGACCAGCATACATGTGGAGGCTTTAACCTTTCCAAATATCCTGTCCACATCCCCAGCCAGGGCCGGCGCCAGGGTTTTTCTGCGCCCTAGACGAGGGGTGGGGGGAGGGCGGGGCAGTGGGGGGTTCGGGTGGCGGAGGCAGCGGTGGCAGGGGGTCGGGCAGCGGTGGCGGCGGGGGGGTCAGGCAGCGGCGGGGGGGTCTGGCGACAGTGGTGGCGGCAGCAGGGGGTCCAGCGGGGGGGCAGCAGGCTGGGCAGCATCCCCTGTCCATTTTGGCACCCTAGGCAACTGCCTAGTTTGCCTTAATGGACGCGCCGGCCCTGTCCCCAGCTACACTAACTGAAACATATCCAATGCAATGTGATAAGAAGGGGCCAAAGTTATACCCACAGGACTTGGATCAGCTACAACATCTAATGCAAAGCAGGTCCTAGCAACATGTGTAGGTGCAATGGTGACAGAGAATAATAGCTTATCTGCTGCCACCATGACCATGGTGTAGACTTGCCAATAAGCTCTAGCCCAGAAGTCCTCATCACTAGCTGAGCTGGCCAGGATTTCTGGGAGTTGTAGTCCAGGAACATCTGGAGACCTACAGGATGAGAACCACCGCTCTAGCCCATGTACAATTAGATCCGCTTCCACCATCATCATGCTAGTCTTTATCCCACTTGTTTCATTGTCCCTAGCTCCGAGGCTTTATTCCATAGGACGAGACATTTAAAGAAGCGACCATGGCAATAAACCTGGCCAGTTTCCCATTCCAAAGTTCCAACAAGGCCTCAAGAAGATCACCTGCCAAGAGAGCAGGAAACTACTCAAAAGCTGCCGGGAAACCATTTGGATCTATCAATCTCCTAGGGTGGACCATTTTAATTGCCCCATGCCACTCAGTTCCAATAAGCCCAAACCCTATCAGGCAGTGGTGACAGCAGAACTACCTCCCTCCACACCCAGATCACCATCCAGCCCAGTACAGAAAACCAGGTCAAGAGTGTGCCCTGCAACATAAATAGGGCCAGATATTGTCACTCTCAGGCCGGGAGACTATAGTACACAAATGGAATTGCTTTTCTGTCCCAGGCACCCACGCTCAGATACATGCACCCAAACCCTGACATCTGTGGGACAGGACTCCTAGCAAGGGTGAGTGAACTTCAACATCTTGTAGCAAAAAACAGCCTACGCCATACTCTTGATTGTATGAGTCTCCAAACATCTACCTTGGACATAAACATTTAAAATGCCCCCACTCCCGCCACTGCCAATAAAATGTTCCAGTGTGGAATACATTTGTTCTGGGTCTTATTTTTTCCCCACATAATTTTTCATTCTGTCCCCAACAGCCACTCAATATGCTATGCCCAATGAGGATGCTTGGTTAAGGGATTTTGCTCTGTTTTGGAGGATGTGCATGTTTGTGGTAGGAGCACTTTGTGCCAGCTATGCTGCCTGACTTCTCATTTATTTAATTAGTAGGGAAATAATTCTAAGCCCAATTGCTTTACATAAAAAAGTGTAACCAATTGCTTTACATTCCAGTAGAAAAATATGTAGTGAGTAGAAGAATCTAGTCTTATTTTTAGCTTTGGAAGCTAAAAACCTGGTTTCCCATTTGATCTACAGCTGTATTAGCATGGCATACTGTGCATGAACATTTTTAATTGGATTTGTATTGGGTTTTGGTGCTCAATACAAAAAGAGAGTTAAGATAAACCACGTGGTTTATCTGCTTGTTTCATATGATTGCCCCCTTGCTAATGCAGCACCTGTATTGCAATGTACCTCTTTCACCTAACACAATTCAAGGCGCTTCCACTGTGCTGGCAGAAAGCGGGACATCCTTGATAGAATCATGGAATGAAACAGTTGAAAAGGACCCCCGAAGGGTGACCAGCTCCAATCTTCTGCCAATGCAGAAATCCTTGGTATTGATTCTTGGCACTTTTTATCAAGAGAGGTAGCCAGGAGGCCTCCTCTTTCTTTGCCCACCTTTTAACACCTAGTAAGGGATTCCTGATAATGGCTGCTCCGCTCTGCTTTTTGCGGAGCTGGGGCGTCTTTGCCAGCTGGCCGAATGAGGCACCAGTTGGCTGCGCTTATAGCGTAGATTACGCAAGGGTAGCACGCCTATTTAAGGTCTGGGCACGTTCCCCACCACCTGCCTGCACAGTCGCCGGATCCCCCGCTCCCACCACTTTTTATAGTGTTATGGTGATGCTTTGCTGGTCGCTTTGGGGCCGGATGGGATTTTTTGACCGTCACTCGAATTGGCTATGAGTGATGGCGTGTTTTCACCCATCCCACCATTCACATGTTGACGCTGGGCTTCCTTCATAACTGTCCCGTTCACAATTTGGCGGGTAGCGCATATAAAATGTTAATCTCTAGGTCCCTTCTGTAATTGTCATCTTCAAGGTGCTTGGCAGCAAGTATGAATTAGCTAGAGATCAAACTAGTAATAACCCAACCACACTTGAGAGGGCTGCCAATGTTTAATCAAATTGGAGGATGCCCAAAAGACCTCTGTATCCTAGCTGCGGCAGCATAACAGGCTGCAGGAAATTTGCTGACCAAAGGGACCTAGAAATTTATAGTTGTCACCTTAAACCTTGCGCTACGTCACAGGCCCTCCTAAAGTAACAGTTCAGTTATGATTAAGTTCAAGAGTTGATTCCTGTTAATAATAAATTGTGGCCCTTGTTTAACCCAATCCAAACGTGTGTTGCCTCTTTATTTCGGCCTGGACTGGCAAGATGCCTTGAATATGTATGTCAAAAAGGCAACAAATCTGTAAACAAATAAATGTCACAGATAAAGCTCCTTGCACCAATATGTACATTTTAACCTTCAATGACTTCTTTTTGATATCTCATGCTTAAATGAATCTGACTATCCTTATTTAGAGTAGCTATCCAAATTCTTATTGCCAACATCCTTCCAATTTATGACAAAAAAATTCTTAGCTTTGTAAAAGAGACAGAATACATATGGTTATATTTCTTTTGTTGTTTTAGGAGATATTTATGAGAGTATCTTACCCAAAATTGAAAGCTATTCCCCCCCCCAATTACACCAAAATGATTATCTGTATTTAGAATGTGTTGGTTTTCACGACACAAATTTTGAAAGCTGAATCAGAAGGAAGTCCAATCGTATTTAGTGCATTACATTGCAGTCTTAATTGATTATCTTATCACCAATGCTCATATCAAAGGAATGTGATGGTTTCAACATATGTTTGAGTTATGTTTGAGTTATGAAGTAATAGACAGGTGACTGTTGAACAAACAGAGAAGAGGGAGGATGACTCATGGGCATAGTTTTTACCATGTATAAGGGAGTGTTGTTTACTGTGCAGCACAAGGAACTCACTGTGGATTCCTAACAACTTGTCACCTTATATAATTCTGGTGAGCTTACCAAGGCAAAAATTTAAGGGCTTCTATATTTTTCTGGTTTCCATATTTTACATTGAACCTTCATTTCTAATTTCTATATTTCACATTGAAATTAGCAAATTATGTTGTTGCTGTTATTTACTAGTGCAGCATTTACAGCTAAGTTATTTGTCTAGAAATTATTTGATCCCCTGAGCTAGCTTTGAGCAGTGACTTAGGTATCTGGTTGCAGAACCAGAGCAGTTCAATTCCCTGCTCTGCTTTTTGTGTTGAGCACCAAAACCCAATACAAATCCTACATAGTCCCAGATACAAGCCGAAAAGTAAATATTTCATACATTTTTTATCGTAACTTGCTAGTAACACTAGAATGGATGGTTCTGGAAATTGTAGTCTAAAAAGGGCAATTTTTAAATATTTCCATGTTTCTTTCTGCATTGGGTCCCCATAAGTGATGGGAATTTAATGTTGGTATAGATTTGATTAAGAGTTGGGAACTTTTGGCTTTCCAGAAATTCTGGGCTTTTGCTCATGGAATCCCCATGCAGTGTAGTATCATCAAAACATAACAGGATCTTTCCAAGCCTATACATCTTATATGTTTAGCTTTACAGTAATAGGAAAAGTAAAAGGACTGTACTCCGATGAGCAGGATACAACATTTTTTGATAGAACAAGCAAGAAACAGTACTACTCCTGACTTGCATTTCTTAACAACAAGGGATTAAAAAAAGAGGAAATAAATAAGTGAACTTGCTGAAGGAATGCCCAATTATTGGTGATAATGTCTGCACATTTCCCTCTTATCTGAACCTGCAATTATTATTGGTATCATAGCAAGGAAATTTGAAGATGTAATATTTCTCTTTAAAGGTGGGGTGAGTTAGAACTGAATTAGTTAGATATCTGATGCAGGGCCAGAGATTG
>JAHTLZ010004181.1:0-10859 GCA_023846285.1 Phrynocephalus versicolor
CTATTCCCGGAAACTACAGACGTCCTACAATTTTTTTGTCCTAAGGGGCATTTCTCTTAGGAGGTATTACTAGTCAAGTCAAGTCAAGTTTATTGATTAGCCATTTTGACCATATCAAAATACATACCAAACCACACAGAAGCACAATAAACAGATAGAATACAATACAAATGCTAAAATTTAGAATCAACTCCTATTTTTTCAATATATTGGGATCTTATGCCATCCGCCTTAGATATAAATGTAGCTATATTTCCGACAGCCTGCTCCTCCTGTCAGCATCTCAAATGACCTCTTGCAGCCTAATCAGTTGTCAATTAGACACTTCCATTAATCTTCAGAGGGTTGGGGAAGTGAATTACTTTTTTTACTTTGCTGCTTTCTCAGCATAATCCTAAGAACATAAGAAGAGCTGCGCAGAATCGGGCCAAAGGCCATTCTAGTCCAGCTTCCTATATCTTACAGTGGCCCCACCAAATGTGTCTGGGAGCGCACTAAACTAGATCTCTGTCTCCTGATACCACTCTCCTGCATCCGGCCCTTGAAGTACTCCGGTTTTAAGCATGGTTTGCAACCTGTGATGGACTTTTCCTCCACTAATCTGTCCAATCCCCTTTTGAAGGCATCCAGGCCAGATGCTATCACCACATCCTGTGGCAGGGAGTTCCACAGACTAACAACATGCTGGGTAAAAAAATATTTTCTTTTGTCTGTTCTCACTCTCCCAACCCTCAATTTCAGTGGATGTCCCCTAGTTCTGGTATTTTGTGTGAGAAGAGTGTCCCTCTATCCATTTTACTCGTGCCCTGCGTTATTTTGTACGTCTCAATCATATCCCCCCTCAGGCCCCTTTTTTCCAGACTAATGAGCCCCAAATGTTTCACCTTTCCTCACAAGGGAAATCCCCCAGCCCAGTAATTTTAGTCACTCTCATTTGCACCTTTTCCAGTTGCACAGTCGTTTTTGAGCTGCAGTGACCAGAATTGTACACAATACTCCAGGTGCGGCTTGTACAATGGCATTATAATGTTGGCTGTTTTATTTTCAATACCCTTTTTGATCATCCCTGGCCTGGAATTGGCCTTCTTCGCTGCTGCCACATACTGGGTAGACACCTTCATTGAGCCGTCCACCAGCACACCAAGATCTCTTCCCTGATCCGCCATGGATAGCTCAGAGCCCATGAGTTGATAGATAAAGTTTGGATTTTTCGCCCCAATATGCATTACTTTACATTTTCCTACATTGAAACACATTTGCCATTTGGCAGCACATTCCCCCAGTTTGGAGAGATCCTTCTGGAGTTCTTCACAATCTTCTCTGGTTTTTACCACACGGATTGTGAGCCACCCAGAGACCTTTGGGTAGTGGGTGGCATACAAACTATATAAGAAAACAAACAAACAAACAAACAAAAGTTTTGTGTCATCCACAAACTTGGCCACCCCACTGCTTATCCCTGTCTCCAGTCAGTTATTTACAGACTGAAAAGCACCGGTCCCAGGACAGATCCCTTGGGCACACCGCTTTTCACTTCTCTCCATTGTGAAAATTTCCCATTGACCCCTACTCTTTGTTTCCGGGATCTCAACCAGTCCTTAGACCATAAGAGGGCCTGCCCTCTTATCCCTGACTGTGCAATTTAATCAGCAGCCTTTGGTGAGGGACTGTGTCAAAAGCCTTCTGAAAATCCAGATAGACGATATCCACCGGTTCACCCAAATCCACATGCCTGCTGACGTTTTGAAAGAATTCTAAAAGGTTTGTCAGGCAAGACTTACCCTTACAGAAGCCATGCTGATTTTCCCTCAGCAAGGTTTGTTCTATGTGTTTTAAGATTTTCTCTTGGATGAGGCTTTCCACCATTTTCCCTGGGAGAGATGTAAGGCTAACCGGCCTGTAGTTTCCTGGGTCCCCCTTCCTTTCTTTTTCAAAAATTGGTGTGACATCAGCTATCCTCCAATCCTCTGGCGCTGTGGCCTTTTAAAAAGACAAGTTGCATATAACCATTAAAAGATCCGCAATTTCATTTCTCATTTCCTTAATAACCTTTGGGTGGATGCTATCTGGGCCCGGTGACTTGTTAATCTTCAATTTATCAATTAAACGTAAAACATCCTCTCTTTTAACCTGTATTTGATTTAATTCTTTAGTCAAGAGGGTGGTTCTGGCAGAGGAATCTGCCCAAGGTCTTCTGTCGTGAAGACAGATGTAAAGAACTAATTTCTCTGCAATTTCTAAGTCCTCCTTTATTTCCCCTTTTCCTCCCTCACCATCCAGAAGGCCATCGGGTTCTCTGGCAGGTTTTCTACTTCTAACATAATTAAAGAAGCTTTTATTATTTCCTTTTATATTGCTAGCCATACGTTCTTCAAAGTCTTTCTTTGGCTCTCTTAACTTCTTACATTTCTTTTGCCAGAGTTTGTGTTCCTTTTTATTTTCCTCACTTGGGGAGGATTTCCATTTATGGAAAGTTCTCTCCTTTCGCTTTAGAGCCTCTCTAACTTCACCTGTTAACCATGCCAGCACCCTCTTGGACTTAGATGAGCTTTTCTTTCTTTGTGGTATGCACTTATGCTGGGCCTCTACTACCATTGTTTTAAACAGGCTCCATGCACTCTGAAGCAATTGGATTTTTACTTTCCCTTTCAATTTGTTTCTAATTAGTTTCCTCATCTGAGGGAAGTTTGCCCTTCGGAAACCAAGTGCTTTTATGTCTGATTTGCTTGACATTCTTCCTCCAACATGCATGGCAAAGGAGATTGCAGCGTGGTCACTGTTCCCCAGAGGCTAAGTGACATTCACACCCATGACCAGGTCCTGAGTATCCACACAGTATTAGAACCAATGTTGCCTGTTCTCGGATGGGCTCCATGACAAGTTGCTCTAAGGCACAGTCATTCAGCAAGTCGAGAAACCCAGTTTCTCTTTCTTGCCTGGAGCTCGCATTGGCCCAGTCAATGTGGGGATAATTGAAGTCCCCCATAATTACTACCCTATCCCTCTTAGACACCTCCATGGTTTGTCTCCTCATTTCAAGGTCCCCTCAAATTTTTGATCTGGGGGATGATAGCACATCCCCACTATCACATTGCTCCTTGGACCTGGTAGTTTAACCCAGTGATTCTATGGTGGAGTCAGACCTATGGTCAATCTCCATTCTGCTGGATTTTACTCCTCTCTTCTATAGAGTTTATAGCCTGGGATTGTGTTATCCCATTGGTTCCCCTAATTCCACCAGGTTTCTGTCATGGGTATTATATCAATCTTATCCCTAGCTGTCAAATGTTCAAGTTCTCCCATCTTTGCCTGGGGGCTTTGACCATTTCCACTAATGTGACCTCTTTCATCACTTCATTTATCTATCTTTTAGTCTCTTGTTCCACAGTTTGACACCTTTGTTTTTAATCTGTTTTATGCCATTAAAGGTTCTTAAATGAAATGAAATGATTCTAAGGAGAAACACTTGTGGACAAGGTGGGTTTTTTGCAATTGAAACTGTGGTCTCTGTAATCCATATACAGTATTATATTAACATCCCAGTATGGACAGGCCATAGTCTGTGCAGAAAGATTATAGAGCTGAAATTTGGGAATGAGGTTAAGGTTCGGCACCTTGGAAAGCTCCTTTCAAGCACAGCTCACAGCTCTGAATATGTTCCAAGTACCTCTGCTATGGGAGTGATGAGTCTTCTTACTGTAGTTTGGAAAAAAGTCTCCAACGGTGGGATTTCAACCCATTGTGCCCTAACCAAAATGAACGAGGCGCCATCCAATCTTCCTCCCATCAGTAGAGCAATGCAGCAGGAGCATGCTAGCTCCTGTTAGGTGACTATGTTTTCTTTATTCCATCTCATGCTTAGACCAAGGGGGGCATTTCAATGGCATTACATTACATAAAGGTCCAAATAGGTGGTCTCTTGCCTCCCTCTGGCCCCAGGCATAGCACTGGTCATGTCTAGTTTTATAGTCTATTCCACCTCTGCCCGTTTTTGTACGTAATTAGAATTATTATTTTTTACTTTCTTATTTGCTCTAATTATGATTGATTGATTGATTTTTATATTTGGTTATATATGTTATATTGTTTAATTGTATTATTTATTGCATTGATCATATTCAAGACTTCTGTAAACTGTTCAGAGTGACCTTTGGGCAGATGGCACGGTATAGCAATCAATCAATCAAACAAACAAACAACAGGCCATGTTCAGCTCTGCAATAATGCTTTTGGTCTGAGAACTTCACAGCGGACTTGTTTTGTAAGGAGGCCAGATGTTGAGAAGTGGTTTCAGGCATGAGGTCCCATATCAGGTGGATGTGAGATTTGTACTACCACCAGCCATGGTGTAATGGACACATCCAGCCTGCTTGTCGGAATCCCTCCATTCTCCATCAGAAACAGCGGAGGAGGTAGGGACCGAGGGCTGCTCCTCTCATTTGGCCCATACCTAGGCCAGGAAACCATTCTGCAAAGCATGGCTACTCTCCAACAAGGGGAAGGTCCTTTGGAAACAGGCGCTGTCAGAGAGATGCTGTTTGGTTAAAAACAAGATGACACGGAGACCTTTGCCAAAGCCCGGGATTGAACCAAGGACCTTTAGATCTTCAGTCTAAGGCTCTCCCAGCTGAGCTACTTTGGCTGCTTACAGAGGAAGACAAGCACAATGCCACAGTGCAAACTCTGACCAGGTAGGTGTGATCTCCCCTTGAGAAGATAAGCTGCCCTTGGAAGAGGAGGCTTGTCAACGTAGCAGAGGGCAATGTGCTGTTCTTACCCACCATCAGGGGGGCCACTAAGATGACATCTAGAGGGCCTCACAGTGGCAGTTCAAACGGACTCCAGTGCTCCAACCCACTGAGACCCATTGATGGGAAGCAGGCAAATTATCATAGAAGCATAGGATAGTGAAGTTGGAAGGGGGCTACAAGGCCATTAAGTCCAGCCCCGCCACCCCACCCCACCCACCCGCTCCATGCAGGAATACAA
Organism: Phrynocephalus versicolor; assembly: GCA_023846285.1. Taxonomy (NCBI): domain Eukaryota; kingdom Metazoa; phylum Chordata; class Lepidosauria; order Squamata; family Agamidae; genus Phrynocephalus; species Phrynocephalus versicolor. The sequence continues at coordinate 4,990 of JAHTLZ010004181.1, forward strand.
GTCAAAGGAGATCTGCCAGGTGGAAGTCTACATTTCTCCTGCAAGGAATCCAGTGTTGGAGCCCTCACCACCTCCTGGGGTAATCTATCCCATTGCCATTCCGCTCTAACAAGGAAGTGGCTGTGCTTTGGCAGAATGGTCTCCGGCTCTGGGTGCTGATCAACAGATCGTAGTGATGCTCTGTGCCCACATTACTCCTAAGTTTTTATCATCTTTGCAAAATCTTTTCTTATGATACATTTTATTTTCTATACTAAATTACATAAAACAAATATATTGCTTGTCTCTTGTCGTGTTACCGCTTCAATCACAGTTTTCCCCAACATTTGTGGCCAGTATAACTCATATCTCCCTTCCCAGCTTAAAAGAGCATCCTTTCATATTTAGTTTCCTTACTATCTCATCCATATTCTATCTATCTTTACTTACATCTATTTTTAAAACAAAGAATATAGCCTGTCTAATCTCAACCGTCTATTCACTCTCACTGTTTAGCTTTTTCAATACTAAGCAATTTAGGATAGATTTGGATAACTATATATCTTCTATATATAATCCACAGTATAATTAACTATGCTTCCAATGAGTGCCTAATTTCAGCTATCATCTCTAGTCATCTCTAATTCAAGTTAATACTTTATGGGCTATTATAAAAGAGCTACCTCCTGGTCTATATACTTCACTTTATGCATAGACATTCTTGTCTATGCCTAACTTCCACTATTCTTTTAAAAATCTAACAGATTAACATTTATTTATATATCAGATTTGTCTAAACATTTCCTTTTTCTGTTTCCTATTCCATACCAATTATCTAGTAGCCTTAGATAATCAGAATGCAGAGAACATTTTTATGTAATGTTCACTAAGCCAAATATTCTTTTTTTTTCAATTTCCCCTTTTCCTGCCAAGCCCCTTATCTTCACAAATTGTTCTCCCCTTGTCAAATCCATTTTCTTCATGGGCTGTTGTATTATCTTGATAGTAATCTTCATGGCTGCTCTGCTACTAAAAAAGTCCCAAATTTTCCACTTTTTGGCACACATATTAAGTAAAACAGTTGCACCTATCATATTCCGTGGACCTGGCACATCTAAGGGCTTTGATTGCACCATTCTTGTCATATTTGTGTTCATGTTGAGATCTGCCGTCTGTTCTAGTATAATCTCTTCATTGGAGCTAATTTCAGATTTTCCCAGGGATTTCCTGATATCCAAGAGTTCATGTTGAGGTCTACCTTGCATAGTCCCTGCTGTTGTTATCTGTATCTGTGTCTGCTCAATTTCTGTTACTTTACTAGTATTGGATATCTTTGTATCTTTAGAGGTTGGGTTCAAGATATTTATTATTCTTTGTAATCCGGATAATACAGTAGTATAGTTTTGAATTCTTCTGCGATATTTTCCCAATATTTTCCCAATCCATTGTACAGTTGTACCTTGTATAAAGGAATTAATTTGTTCCAAATGAAATTATGTTAAGCAAATTTTCCTTTATACAAATTCCCATAGGAATGCATTGAAAACGGAGTAATCTCATTTTTATGTTGTACGGATTCTCCCCATAGGCGATTATGTTAAGCAAATTTCCCCTATCTCCGGATTTTTTTATGTTGTACAAATTTTATGTTATACAAGCTGTATGTTATACAAGGGCTCACTGTATTTACTATTGTGGGTTTAGTTTTGTTTTGCTTTGTTTTTGGCTCACAGCAAAAAGTTAAAATTGCTTGTGATTATAGTTTCTGCTGTTTAATTTCCAAAAGGGAGGGTTATAGGAGATGACTGAATTAAAAGTCCAAGAGACAAGGAAATAGCTATCTTTCAGCCTTTAGGGTGGAATCTTAGAATCACCACATACCAAAGAGCAGAAAAACATAAACTAATTTCCTCAAAAGAAAAGCAACAATGCAGAGAGGATATAATGTAGTGTGGGGGGAAAAACCTTCTTCTGTACTTGTCTTTTCAAAATGCAGTAGGACCCCGGTATCCACTGGGGACTGTTTCCAGGCTTTCCCGTGGATAAGAGAAAACACCTGCCAAACCACCTCCAAACTGCTGTTTCCTGACAGTAGCTTGCTTTACAGCTGCTGTTTGTGACAATAGCTTGCTTTGTGGCTGCTGAATTATTTAATTTTTTTTCCTTTGCCAACCGTGGGTAACTGAATCAGTGGATAATGATGAATCAGTGGATATGGGGGTCCTACTGTATTCACCTCTTCACTAAGAGCCACTTCCAGAAGAGGAAAAGGGTTCGTACTTATTTGAAGAAAGCTATCAAAATCGAAGGAGGGGCTTTGCATAGATAAGTGGAGGGCAGAGCAGATCTACTCACGACAGATCTACTGACGTCCAGACGTGCCTTTGTGTCTGACTCTAGGAGCAGTGCTCATCTCTGTATTTCAAGCCACAGAGCCAGTGTTGTGCAAGTCCCTGGCCATGTGGCCGACATGGCTGCAAGGAAACACTGTTTTACTTTCCCACTTTTTCACAGTGGTACCTATTTATCTACAGTGGACCCTTGTATAACAAACAGTTTGTATAACATAAAATCTGTACAACATAAAAATTCCGGAGATAGGGGAAATTTGCTTAACATAATCTCCTATGGGGAGAATCCGTACAACATAAAAATGGGAGCACTCCGTTTTCAATGCATCCCTATGGGAATTTGTATAAAGGAACATTTGCTTAACATAATTTCATTTGGAACAAATTAATTCCTTTATACAAGGTACCACTGTACTTGCATTTACTGTACATGCTTTTGAACTGCTAGGTTGGTGGGAGCTGGGGTTAACAGCGGGAGCTCACTTCGCTGCATGGCACCTGGGATTTGAACCGCTGAGCTGCCAACTTTGTAGCCGACAGTTTTCAGTGCTTGTTAGGGTTTGGAAGTAAAACCCACAGGTAACTAACAATTGTAATACGTGCTAAAAGGGTTAAGCACAGATGAGCTCTGCAGGCAGTCAGAGGCTGGTGATAGTTATGTTATCAACTATGTCTTTAAGGAATCAAGGACTAGTGGTTCTTTGGCAGCAACAACTTGGGAAATAAGGAAAAGCTATCCAGCGGCCAGGTCATATATCTTTGAGGCTGTTACTATGGAGGTTTGTTTTTCGTTCCTGTAAATATGCTTATTTTAACTTACTCCAAGATTCGAGTGCTTTTTGTACACTGCTCTGCGCAAAGGAGTAACAGTGCTCTAGCCCACTGAGCCACCAGGCCCCGTGTGGTGGTTCCTTTTTAGATTGTGGGTTCTCCCCCCAAACAACAACAAAAACAAACAACAACAACAACAACAAAGCAGCCAACTAGAAAATCTCAAAAAGACTGGAAACGTTTTTTTGAAAGGGGACTAAGAATCCTAGAATCCGCATGCCACCCAGAGGAGTATCTATGATAGCTATGGGATTCTGGCCCTTATAGCCCAAATAGCAACTCCCTTCCAGTCTTTGCAGGGCAATGAGTCCTGCCAACTGGACTACAAATCCCTTTGGATGAGGGCAATTGCCTTTCCCAGGACTCGGGCTGAGGAAAATTGGGAATGAGCGAACTGGTCCAATTTGGATGGATGTCAGTTGCATATATCCCTTGGGTTTCTGTATGACAGTGTCGCTGCCATGGCTGCCTCCCACGCAGGGGGTTCTCAGGATTGGAACTAGGGAGCAGAAGAGACCCCCATATCCACCATATTGTATCACGCATGTACAGCAGCTCACAGCCATTAATGCCAGAAAGAGCAGGAAGGGTGACGGTGGAAGCCCATTCAGGAAAGGGGGAGCCTAGTCAATTTTTAATGAAGTGGCCGAGAGGTGAAGTAGATGGGGGGCTGATCTATTTTGCTTAGGGCCATGGGTTCAAATCCCACCAGATCTATCCAAAGTGCTGAATCTTAGCTACCAAAAATTCAGCCCCACAGATATCTGGTGCTCCGTCTAGACAACTAATTCATTCAAATACAGAGGAAAACCCAGACTGGATTCGCAGCCCCTGTGAACCCACCGTGTTAAGCCTCCACTCCATGAGCATTCAAACGATGTTGCTTGCTGTGCCTTTTGGAAGGGAATCAACAGGTATGTACCAACCCTTTAAGAAGGTTAATACAAAAAAGTGGAACAGGTGATAACCTTAGGCTACTATAGAAATAACAAAACATTGCTAATATTTCGGGGGCAAGCCCCCTTCCTCAGAGCAATACCAATATGTAACAACATGGCAAAAGATGGATTTGCCTGGAATTATTTCTTAGGTGTAGAGTCCATGGCAAGATGGGAAAAAGCCAGGCAGTTTACTTCAGGCTTGGTGCTTGGATGTTCTTGGGCTGCCTCCGAAGTGAAGGGAGGGAGGGAGGGAGGTGGGTTTTTTTTTTTGCCCCAGTCCTTCCAAAGACATGTCACGGATCTCACGTACACACATTCTCACCTCTCCTCAATGTGATTTGCCGAGACCAAAAGTCCCTGATTTGTCAGTGACGGGAGCGGGGGTTGGTGTAGAAGGCCCATGCATTTCATTTGAGGATTGGAATAAAATTTGGAAAAGTCCACTGAGTATAGCTAACTGGATCAAATAAAAGGAAAGAGATTACCCAGTGTTGCAGTCCTGTTGAAGGAAGGTGACAAAATGATTATGGAATGCAGAAACCAGACCCAGAGAGGACCAGTCAAGAGCACAGGCCATGTTTAGTCTGAAGAGGAGAAGATTGGGAGGAGTGGGGGTGCATCTAAGCCACCTTCAAACACAACTGTTCACATGGAAGGAGGGAGACTGCTTGATCTCTGTGCCTCCAGAGGGTGGGATCTGTATGAACGGATTCAAAAGTCAAGACGGAATGATTCTGACCAAACTTTAGGAAGGACCCACTGACAGTAGAGCTACATGGCAACAGAGATGGAAGAATTAGCTTGGAAGGTGACAGATTGTTCTGTGTTGCTGAAGCAAAGGTTGGCTGGCAATTGTCCCCCTGATGGGAATGGTTCGGCTATAGATTTCTGCATTACTTTGGGTGCAAATTAGATGGCACCCAGAGCGGAGGCAACAACAGAAGAGTGACAGAAGCCCACACTGCACTGCCGAGGCAACCTAATTTGTAAACTGAAGGATTTCCCCCCAAAGAATAGCATTATTCTACACTGGATTTACAAAGTTCAGTTATTGAAAATTTTTTTTCCATGCTAATTTTAACATTTACACATTTCTCCCAATCACTCTGGTATTTAACAAGAATATCTTAAGTCTTTTCAAGGAAAAATCATGAATTGAAGAATTTTAAAGACTTGTCATCATCCTTGGCTTCACTAATATTCCATTTTCTAAAAGTCATGAGGGTGGAAGATTGGGAGGGGCTTCACAAGTGGAATAACCTACTAGGGCCTCTCTTCATCATTCCAAAGTTTCTCAGTGGTGTGGGTCCTCAGATGGCTAACAAGGTTTCCAGAATGGCTGAACCTTTTCCCATACTCCATACTTTCGAATGGTTTTTCGCCTGTGTGGGTCCTCTGATGGCTAGCAAGGCCTTCATTTTGACTGAACCTCTTTCGACACTTAGTCTACACATTCAAACTGTTTCTTGCCTGTGTGAGTCCTCTGATGGCTAGTAAGGCTTCCAGACTTACTGAATCTTTTCCCACACTCCAGGCATTTAAATGGTTTCTCGCCTGTGTGGACCTTGTGATGCCTAGCAAGGTATCCAGATTGACTGAACCTCTTTCCACACTCCATACATTCAAATGGCTTTTCTCCTGTGTGAGTCTGGTGATGGCTAGTAAGGCTTCCACCATGACTGAATCTCTTTCCACACTCCAGACATTCAAATGGTTTCTCGCCTGTGTGGGTCCTTTGATGCCTAGCAAGGTGTCCAGCTTGACTGAA
>JAHTLZ010004182.1:0-10855 GCA_023846285.1 Phrynocephalus versicolor
CTATTCCCGGAAACTACAGACGTCCTACAATTTTTTTGTCCTAAGGGGCATTTCTCTTAGGAGGTATTACTAGTCAAGTCAAGTCAAGTTTATTGATTAGCCATTTTGACCATATCAAAATACATACCAAACCACACAGAAGCACAATAAACAGATAGAATACAATACAAATGCTAAAATTTAGAATCAACTCCTATTTTTTCAATATATTGGGATCTTATGCCAGCCGCCTTAGATATCAATGTAGCTATATTTCCGACAGCCTGCTCCTCCTGTCAGCATCTCAAATGACCTCTTGCAGCCCAATCTGTTGTCAATTAGACACTTCCATTAATCTTCAGAGGGTTGGGGAAGTTAATTACTTTTTTTACTTTGCTGCTTTCTCAGCATAATCCTAAGAACATAAGAAGAGCTGCGCAGAATCAGGCCAAAGGCCATTCTAGTCCAGCTTCCTATATCTTACAGTGGCCCCACCAAATGTGTCTGGGAGCGCACTAAACTAGATCTCTGTCTCCTGATACCACTCTCCTGCATCCGGCCCTTGAAGTACTCCGGTTTTAAGCATGGTTTGCAACCTGTGATGGACTTTTCCTCCACTAATCTGTCCAATCCCCTTTTGAAGGCATCCAGGCCAGATGCTATCACCACATCCTGTGGCAGGGAGTTCCACAGACTAACAACATGCTGGGTAAAAAAATATTTTCTTTTGTCTGTTCTCACTCTCCCAACCCTCAATTTCAGTGGATGTCCCCTAGTTCTGGTATTTTGTGTGAGAAGAGTGTCCCTCTATCCATTTTACTCGTGCCCTGCGTTATTTTGTACGTCTCAATCATATCCCCCCTCAGGCCCCTTTTTTCCAGACTAATGAGCCCCAAATGTTTCACCTTTCCTCACAAGGGAAATCCCCCAGCCCAGTAATTTTAGTCACTCTCATTTGCACCTTTTCCAGTTGCACAGTCGTTTTTGAGCTGCAGTGACCAGAATTGTACACAATACTCCAGGTGCGGCTTGTACAATGGCATTATAATGTTGGCTGTTTTATTTTCAATACCCTTTTTGATCATCCCTGGCCTGGAATTGGCCTTCTTCGCTGCTGCCACATACTGGGTAGACACCTTCATTGAGCCGTCCACCAGCACACCAAGATCTCTTCCCTGATCCGCCATGGATAGCTCAGAGCCCATGAGTTGATAGATAAAGTTTGGATTTTTCGCCCCAATATGCATTACTTTACATTTTCCTACATTGAAACACATTTGCCATTTGGCAGCACATTCCCCCAGTTTGGAGAGATCCTTCTGGAGTTCTTCACAATCTTCTCTGGTTTTTACCACACGGATTGTGAGCCACCCAGAGACCTTTGGGTAGTGGGTGGCATACAAACTATATAAGAAAACAAACAAACAAACAAACAAAAGTTTTGTGTCATCCACAAACTTGGCCACCCCACTGCTTATCCCTGTCTCCAGTCAGTTATTTACAGACTGAAAAGCACCGGTCCCAGGACAGATCCCTTGGGCACACCGCTTTTCACTTCTCTCCATTGTGAAAATTTCCCATTGACCCCTACTCTTTGTTTCCGGGATCTCAACCAGTCCTTAGACCATAAGAGGGCCTGCCCTCTTATCCCTGACTGTGCAATTTAATCAGCAGCCTTTGGTGAGGGACTGTGTCAAAAGCCTTCTGAAAATCCAGATAGACGATATCCACCGGTTCACCCAAATCCACATGCCTGCTGACGTTTTGAAAGAATTCTAAAAGGTTTGTCAGGCAAGACTTACCCTTACAGAAGCCATGCTGATTTTCCCTCAGCAAGGTTTGTTCTATGTGTTTTAAGATTTTCTCTTGGATGAGGCTTTCCACCATTTTCCCTGGGAGAGATGTAAGGCTAACCGGCCTGTAGTTTCCTGGGTCCCCCTTCCTTTCTTTTTCAAAAATTGGTGTGACATCAGCTATCCTCCAATCCTCTGGCGCTGTGGCCTTTTAAAAAGACAAGTTGCATATAACCATTAAAAGATCCGCAATTTCATTTCTCATTTCCTTAATAACCTTTGGGTGGATGCTATCTGGGCCCGGTGACTTGTTAATCTTCAATTTATCAATTAAACGTAAAACATCCTCTCTTTTAACCTGTATTTGATTTAATTCTTTAGTCAAGAGGGTGGTTCTGGCAGAGGAATCTGCCCAAGGTCTTCTGTCGTGAAGACAGATGTAAAGAACTAATTTCTCTGCAATTTCTAAGTCCTCCTTTATTTCCCCTTTTCCTCCCTCACCATCCAGAAGGCCATCGGGTTCTCTGGCAGGTTTTCTACTTCTAACATAATTAAAGAAGCTTTTATTATTTCCTTTTATATTGCTAGCCATACGTTCTTCAAAGTCTTTCTTTGGCTCTCTTAACTTCTTACATTTCTTTTGCCAGAGTTTGTGTTCCTTTTTATTTTCCTCACTTGGGGAGGATTTCCATTTATGGAAAGTTCTCTCCTTTCGCTTTAGAGCCTCTCTAACTTCACCTGTTAACCATGCCAGCACCCTCTTGGACTTAGATGAGCTTTTCTTTCTTTGTGGTATGCACTTATGCTGGGCCTCTACTACCATTGTTTTAAACAGGCTCCATGCACTCTGAAGCAATTGGATTTTTACTTTCCCTTTCAATTTGTTTCTAATTAGTTTCCTCATCTGAGGGAAGTTTGCCCTTCGGAAACCAAGTGCTTTTATGTCTGATTTGCTTGACATTCTTCCTCCAACATGCATGGCAAAGGAGATTGCAGCGTGGTCACTGTTCCCCAGAGGCTAAGTGACATTCACACCCATGACCAGGTCCTGAGTATCCACACAGTATTAGAACCAATGTTGCCTGTTCTCGGATGGGCTCCATGACAAGTTGCTCTAAGGCACAGTCATTCAGCAAGTCGAGAAACCCAGTTTCTCTTTCTTGCCTGGAGCTCGCATTGGCCCAGTCAATGTGGGGATAATTGAAGTCCCCCATAATTACTACCCTATCCCTCTTAGACACCTCCATGGTTTGTCTCCTCATTTCAAGGTCCCCTCAAATTTTTGATCTGGGGGATGATAGCACATCCCCACTATCACATTGCTCCTTGGACCTGGTAGTTTAACCCAGTGATTCTATGGTGGAGTCAGACCTATGGTCAATCTCCATTCTGCTGGATTTTACTCCTCTCTTCTATAGAGTTTATAGCCTGGGATTGTGTTATCCCATTGGTTCCCCTAATTCCACCAGGTTTCTGTCATGGGTATTATATCAATCTTATCCCTAGCTGTCAAATGTTCAAGTTCTCCCATCTTTGCCTGGGGGCTTTGACCATTTCCACTAATGTGACCTCTTTCATCACTTCATTTATCTATCTTTTAGTCTCTTGTTCCACAGTTTGACACCTTTGTTTTTAATCTGTTTTATGCCATTAAAGGTTCTTAAATGAAATGAAATGATTCTAAGGAGAAACACTTGTGGACAAGGTGGGTTTTTTGCAATTGAAACTGTGGTCTCTGTAATCCATATACAGTATTATATTAACATCCCAGTATGGACAGGCCATAGTCTGTGCAGAAAGATTATAGAGCTGAAATTTGGGAATGAGGTTAAGGTTCGGCACCTTGGAAAGCTCCTTTCAAGCACAGCTCACAGCTCTGAATATGTTCCAAGTACCTCTGCTATGGGAGTGATGAGTCTTCTTACTGTAGTTTGGAAAAAAGTCTCCAACGGTGGGATTTCAACCCATTGTGCCCTAACCAAAATGAACGAGGCGCCATCCAATCTTCCTCCCATCAGTAGAGCAATGCAGCAGGAGCATGCTAGCTCCTGTTAGGTGACTATGTTTTCTTTATTCCATCTCATGCTTAGACCAAGGGGGGCATTTCAATGGCATTACATTACATAAAGGTCCAAATAGGTGGTCTCTTGCCTCCCTCTGGCCCCAGGCATAGCACTGGTCATGTCTAGTTTTATAGTCTATTCCACCTCTGCCCGTTTTTGTACGTAATTAGAATTATTATTTTTTACTTTCTTATTTGCTCTAATTATGATTGATTGATTGATTTTTATATTTGGTTATATATGTTATATTGTTTAGTTGTATTATTTATTGCATTGATTATGTTCAAGACTTCTGTAAACCGTTCAGAGTGACCTTTGGGCAGATGGCACGGTATAGCAATCAATCAATCAATCAAACAAACAACAGGCCATGTTCAGCTCTGCAATAATGCTTTTGGTCTGAGAACTTCACAGCAGACTTTTTTGTAAGGAGGCCAGATGTTGAGAAGTGGTTTCAGGCATGAGGTCCCCTATCAGGTGGATGTGAGATTTGTACTACCACCAGCTATGGTGTAATGGACACATCCAGCCTGCTTGTTGGAATCCCTCCATTCTCCATCAGAACAAGTGTAGGAGGTAGGGACCGAGGGCTGCTCCTCTCATTTGGCCCATACCTAGGCCAGGAAACCATTCTCCAAAGCATGGCTACTCTCCAACAAGGGGAAGGTCCTTTGGAAACAGGCGCTGTCAGAGAGATCCTGTTTGGTTAAAAACAAGATAACACGGAGACCTTTGCCAAAGCCCGGGATTGAACCAAGGACCTTTAGATCTTCAGTCTAACACTCTCCCAGCTGAGCTACTTTGGCTGCTTACAGAGGAAGACAAGCACAATGCCACGGTGCAAACTCTGACCAGGTAGGTGTGATCTCCCCTTGAGAAGATAAGCTGCCCTTGGAAGAGGAGGCTTGTCAACGTAGCAGAGGGCAATGTGCTGTTCTTACCCACCATCAGGGGGGCCACTAAGATGACATCTAGAGGGCCTCACAGTGGCAGTTCAAACGGACCCCAGTGCTCCAACCCACTGAGACCCATTGATGGGAAGCAGGCAAATTATCATAGAAGCATAGGATCGTGAAGTTGGAAGGGGGCTACAAGGCCATTAAGTCCACCACCACCCCACCCCACCCACCCGCTCCATGCAGGAATACAAGTCAAAGGAGATCTGCCAGGTGGAAGTCTACATTTCTCCTGCAAGGAATCCAGTGTTGGAGCCCTCACCACCTCCTGGGGTAATCTATCCCATTGCCATACCGCTCTAACAAGGAAGTGGCTGTGCTTTGGCAGAATGGTCTCCAGCTCTGGGTGCTGATCAACAGATTGTAGTGATGCTCTGTGCCCACATTACTCCTAAGTTTTTATCATCTTTGCAAAATCTTTTCTTATGATACATTTTATTTTCTATACTAAATTACATAAAACAAATATATTGCTTGTCTCTTGTTGTGTTACCGCTTCAATCACAGTTTTCCCCAACATTTGAGGCCAGTATAACTCATATCTCCCTTCCCAGCTTAAAAGAGCATCCTTTCATATTTAGTTTCCTTACTATCTCATCCATATTCTATCTATCTTTACTTACATCTATTTTTAAAACAAAGAATATAGCCTGTCTAATCTCAACCGTCTATTCACTCTCACTGTTTAGCTTTTTCAATACTAAGCAATTTAGGATAGATTTGGATAACTATATATCTTCTATATATAATCCACAGTATAATTAACTATGCTTCCAATGAGTGCCTAATTTCAGCTATCATCTCTAGTCATCTCTAATTCAAGTTAATACTTTATGGGCTATTATAAAAGAGCTACCTCCTGGTCTATATACTTCACTTTATGCATAGACATTCTTGTCTATGCCTAACTTCCACTATTCTTTTAAAAATCTAACAGATTAACATTTATTTATATATCAGATTTGTCTAAACATTTCCTTTTTCTGTTTCCTATTCCATACCAATTATCTAGTAGCCTTAGATAATCAGAATGCAGAGAACATTTTTATGTAATGTTCACTAAGCCAAATATTCTTTTTTTTTCAATTTCCCCTTTTCCTGCCAAGCCCCTTATCTTCACAAATTGTTCTCCCCTTGTCAAATCCATTTTCTTCATGGGCTGTTGTATTATCTTGATAGTAATCTTCATGGCTGCTCTGCTACTAAAAAAGTCCCAAATTTTCCACTTTTTGGCACACATATTAAGTAAAACAGTTGCACCTATCATATTCCGTGGACCTGGCACATCTAAGGGCTTTGATTGCACCATTCTTGTCATATTTGTGTTCATGTTGAGATCTGCCGTCTGTTCTAGTATAATCTCTTCATTGGAGCTAATTTCAGATTTTCCCAGGGATTTCCTGATATCCAAGAGTTCATGTTGAGGTCTACCTTGCATAGTCCCTGCTGTTGTTATCTGTATCTGTGTCTGCTCAATTTCTGTTACTTTACTAGTATTGGATATCTTTGTATCTTTAGAGGTTGGGTTCAAGATATTTATTATTCTTTGTAATCCGGATAATACAGTAGTATAGTTTTGAATTCTTCTGCGATATTTTCCCAATATTTTCCCAATCCATTGTACAGTTGTACCTTGTATAAAGGAATTAATTTGTTCCAAATGAAATTATGTTAAGCAAATTTTCCTTTATACAAATTCCCATAGGAATGCATTGAAAACGGAGTAATCTCATTTTTATGTTGTACGGATTCTCCCCATAGGCGATTATGTTAAGCAAATTTCCCCTATCTCCGGATTTTTTTATGTTGTACAAATTTTATGTTATACAAGCTGTATGTTATACAAGGGCTCACTGTATTTACTATTGTGGGTTTAGTTTTGTTTTGCTTTGTTTTTGGCTCACAGCAAAAAGTTAAAATTGCTTGTGATTATAGTTTCTGCTGTTTAATTTCCAAAAGGGAGGGTTATAGGAGATGACTGAATTAAAAGTCCAAGAGACAAGGAAATAGCTATCTTTCAGCCTTTAGGGTGGAATCTTAGAATCACCACATACCAAAGAGCAGAAAAACATAAACTAATTTCCTCAAAAGAAAAGCAACAATGCAGAGAGGATATAATGTAGTGTGGGGGGAAAAACCTTCTTCTGTACTTGTCTTTTCAAAATGCAGTAGGACCCCGGTATCCACTGGGGACTGTTTCCAGGCTTTCCCGTGGATAAGAGAAAACACCTGCCAAACCACCTCCAAACTGCTGTTTCCTGACAGTAGCTTGCTTTACAGCTGCTGTTTGTGACAATAGCTTGCTTTGTGGCTGCTGAATTATTTAATTTTTTTTCCTTTGCCAACCGTGGGTAACTGAATCAGTGGATAATGATGAATCAGTGGATATGGGGGTCCTACTGTATTCACCTCTTCACTAAGAGCCACTTCCAGAAGAGGAAAAGGGTTCGTACTTATTTGAAGAAAGCTATCAAAATCGAAGGAGGGGCTTTGCATAGATAAGTGGAGGGCAGAGCAGATCTACTCACGACAGATCTACTGACGTCCAGACGTGCCTTTGTGTCTGACTCTAGGAGCAGTGCTCATCTCTGTATTTCAAGCCACAGAGCCAGTGTTGTGCAAGTCCCTGGCCATGTGGCCGACATGGCTGCAAGGAAACACTGTTTTACTTTCCCACTTTTTCACAGTGGTACCTATTTATCTACAGTGGACCCTTGTATAACAAACAGTTTGTATAACATAAAATCTGTACAACATAAAAATTCCGGAGATAGGGGAAATTTGCTTAACATAATCTCCTATGGGGAGAATCCGTACAACATAAAAATGGGAGCACTCCGTTTTCAATGCATCCCTATGGGAATTTGTATAAAGGAACATTTGCTTAACATAATTTCATTTGGAACAAATTAATTCCTTTATACAAGGTACCACTGTACTTGCATTTACTGTACATGCTTTTGAACTGCTAGGTTGGTGGGAGCTGGGGTTAACAGCGGGAGCTCACTTCGCTGCATGGCACCTGGGATTTGAACCGCTGAGCTGCCAACTTTGTAGCCGACAGTTTTCAGTGCTTGTTAGGGTTTGGAAGTAAAACCCACAGGTAACTAACAATTGTAATACGTGCTAAAAGGGTTAAGCACAGATGAGCTCTGCAGGCAGTCAGAGGCTGGTGATAGTTATGTTATCAACTATGTCTTTAAGGAATCAAGGACTAGTGGTTCTTTGGCAGCAACAACTTGGGAAATAAGGAAAAGCTATCCAGCGGCCAGGTCATATATCTTTGAGGCTGTTACTATGGAGGTTTGTTTTTCGTTCCTGTAAATATGCTTATTTTAACTTACTCCAAGATTCGAGTGCTTTTTGTACACTGCTCTGCGCAAAGGAGTAACAGTGCTCTAGCCCACTGAGCCACCAGGCCCCGTGTGGTGGTTCCTTTTTAGATTGTGGGTTCTCCCCCCAAACAACAACAAAAACAAACAACAACAACAACAACAAAGCAGCCAACTAGAAAATCTCAAAAAGACTGGAAACGTTTTTTTGAAAGGGGACTAAGAATCCTAGAATCCGCATGCCACCCAGAGGAGTATCTATGATAGCTATGGGATTCTGGCCCTTATAGCCCAAATAGCAACTCCCTTCCAGTCTTTGCAGGGCAATGAGTCCTGCCAACTGGACTACAAATCCCTTTGGATGAGGGCAATTGCCTTTCCCAGGACTCGGGCTGAGGAAAATTGGGAATGAGCGAACTGGTCCAATTTGGATGGATGTCAGTTGCATATATCCCTTGGGTTTCTGTATGACAGTGTCGCTGCCATGGCTGCCTCCCACGCAGGGGGTTCTCAGGATTGGAACTAGGGAGCAGAAGAGACCCCCATATCCACCATATTGTATCACGCATGTACAGCAGCTCACAGCCATTAATGCCAGAAAGAGCAGGAAGGGTGACGGTGGAAGCCCATTCAGGAAAGGGGGAGCCTAGTCAATTTTTAATGAAGTGGCCGAGAGGTGAAGTAGATGGGGGGCTGATCTATTTTGCTTAGGGCCATGGGTTCAAATCCCACCAGATCTATCCAAAGTGCTGAATCTTAGCTACCAAAAATTCAGCCCCACAGATATCTGGTGCTCCGTCTAGACAACTAATTCATTCAAATGCAGAGTAAAACCCAAACTGGATTTGCAGCCCCTGTGAACCCACCGTGTTAAGCCTCCACTCCATGAGCATTCAAACGATGTTGCTTGCTGTGCCTTTTGGAAGGGAATCAACAGGTATGTACCAACCCTTTAAGAAGGTTAATACAAAAAAGTGGAACAGGTGATAACCTTAGGCTACTATAGAAATAACAAAACATTGCTAATATTTCGGGGGCAAGCCCCCTTCCTCAGAGCAATACCAATATGTAACAACATGGCAAAAGATGGATTTGCCTGGAATTATTTCTTAGGTGTAGAGTCCATGGCAAGATGGGAAAAAGCCAGGCAGTTTACTTCAGGCTTGGTGCTTGGATGTTCTTGGGCTGCCTCCGAAGTGAAGGGAGGGAGGGAGGGAGGTGGGTTTTTTTTTTTGCCCCAGTCCTTCCAAAGACATGTCACGGATCTCACGTACACACATTCTCACCTCTCCTCAATGTGATTTGCCGAGACCAAAAGTCCCTGATTTGTCAGTGACGGGAGCGGGGGTTGGTGTAGAAGGCCCATGCATTTCATTTGAGGATTGGAATAAAATTTGGAAAAGTCCACTGAGTATAGCTAACTGGATCAAATAAAAGGAAAGAGATTACCCAGTGTTGCAGTCCTGTTGAAGGAAGGTGACAAAATGATTATGGAATGCAGAAACCAGACCCAGAGAGGACCAGTCAAGAGCACAGGCCATGTTTAGTCTGAAGAGGAGAAGATTGGGAGGAGTGGGGGTGCATCTAAGCCACCTTCAAACACAACTGTTCACATGGAAGGAGGGAGACTGCTTGATCTCTGTGCCTCCAGAGGGTGGGATCTGTATGAACGGATTCAAAAGTCAAGACGGAATGATTCTGACCAAACTTTAGGAAGGACCCACTGACAGTAGAGCTACATGGCAACAGAGATGGAAGAATTAGCTTGGAAGGTGACAGATTGTTCTGTGTTGCTGAAGCAAAGGTTGGCTGGCAATTGTCCCCCTGATGGGAATGGTTCGGCTATAGATTTCTGCATTACTTTGGGTGCAAATTAGATGGCACCCAGAGCGGAGGCAACAACAGAAGAGTGACAGAAGCCCACACTGCACTGCCGAGGCAACCTAATTTGTAAACTGAAGGATTTCCCCCCAAAGAATAGCATTATTCTACACTGGATTTACAAAGTTCAGTTATTGAAAATTTTTTTTCCATGCTAATTTTAACATTTACACATTTCTCCCAATCACTCTGGTATTTAACAAGAATATCTTAAGTCTTTTCAAGGAAAAATCATGAATTGAAGAATTTTAAAGACTTGTCATCATCCTTGGCTTCACTAATATTCCATTTTCTAAAAGTCATGAGGGTGGAAGATTGGGAGGGGCTTCACAAGTGGAATAACCTACTAGGGCCTCTCTTCATCATTCCAAAGTTTCTCAGTGGTGTGGGTCCTCAGATGGCTAACAAGGTTTCCAGAATGGCTGAACCTTTTCCCATACTCCATACTTTCGAATGGTTTTTCGCCTGTGTGGGTCCTCTGATGGCTAGCAAGGCCTTCATTTTGACTGAACCTCTTTCGACACTTAGTCTACACATTCAAACTGTTTCTTGCCTGTGTGAGTCCTCTGATGGCTAGTAAGGCTTCCAGACTTACTGAATCTTTTCCCACACTCCAGGCATTTAAATGGTTTCTCGCCTGTGTGGACCTTGTGATGCCTAGCAAGGTATCCAGATTGACTGAACCTCTTTCCACACTCCATACATTCAAATGGCTTTTCTCCTGTGTGAGTCTGGTGATGGCTAGTAAGGCTTCCACCATGACTGAATCTCTTTCCACACTCCAGACATTCAAATGGTTTCTCGCCTGTGTGGGTCCTTTGATGCCTAGCAAGGTGTCCAGCTTGACTGAA
>JAHTLZ010004183.1:1252-18113 GCA_023846285.1 Phrynocephalus versicolor
CCCCCCCCACTTCCAACCCTCGCATCCCCTGTTCAGCAGTGAGACTGTAGGAATCTCCTTTCTCTCTCTTCCCCCCCCCACCCCCTTCCTCTGAGGTCAGGTCTCTCCCAAGGCTGTGAGGAAGCGCTGGAGCATATAACGCATTAATTGAATTCCTCCATTGTGGGTTCCTAGGCCCAGCCCCATATGGGACATTGGGCATTGCTTTCTTCCCCCACTGTGTCTCCTGCCTGACCCCCCCCTCCCCTGCCCCACAACTGGCTGCTGCAACCTTAATAGGATGTGATCTGGGGAGAGGTGGGCCCCTTCTTCGCCCCCCCCCCAAAAAAAGCTGGAGGGGTGCTGGAAGTGCTTGTGGCTGCACAGTGCAGGGCGCTTTGTCTCCCAAACAAGAGGGACCCAGGACTCTGGGCTGCCTCCCCCCCACCCCCACGTGCCTCTCCTGAAGAAAGCCCCTGGCGGTCGGCTCCTGAGCCCCTCACCCTGCCCCACAGGAGGCTGCGGTAAGGTCCTGCCCGAACCCCACAGGCCACGGGGGCCTCTCCAGCCACACAGAGGACACCCGTGAGGGTAAAATGCTATGCCCCCACCCCACATGCTCCATCAACTCATTATCCTGATTTCTGGCCTCTCCCCCCCCCCCCCAAATGAGGACCTGCTCCATTGTCAAATGAGCTTTCAGCCCATGGACAGATTTCAGCTCTGGGGGGCCTAGTTGCCGACCCCCAGTGCCATCTTGGATCAGGTGGCCCCTGGCAGCCCAGGTGTCCTGATTCCTTGACCGTCTGGTCATCAGTGCATTAGATCCTGGAGGGGGGGGAAGGGGAGACCCCCAAGTCCCACCCTCTGGGGCTGGTCACCTATAGGGACTCCTTGAGAGACCATGGAAATGTTCCTTTATTGGGGGGGGGGGACAATTTCAACACACAATGCACCGGGGTTGGCTGGGGAAGGTGGCCCCTATTCCTGGGTCGCGAAGAGGGGTGCCAGAAATTCTGGGCGCCCTGCAGTGGGGACAGTCCAGCGCGCCTCCCCCCCCGCCCGTAAAGGCGCCCTTTTATCGGCACAGCTGGCTCGCCCATCAAAGGCAAGGCTCCCGCTTCCTTGATTTCCTTTCTGCCAAAGCCTTGTAATCCGTCTGCTCCTTGGGGAGGTGCTGGCGCAGCTATCAAAGGCAGAATCAGGCCCTCCTACCTACCTATCCTCTCCCCCACCCCACCCCACCCCGCCCGTGACCGATGCAGACACGCCAGTTCAGTTCATCTCCTCCGAGAGAGATCTCTCTTGCTGGCTTGTTCATTCAGGGCTTGGTTTCTCTTTGCAACGCACAGAGGAGGTGGTGGTGGTCTCATCCTGGCATTTAAGGGGTGCTTGGTACTGCCTCTCCTTTCAAGGCCCCGATCTCCAAAATACAGATTGATTGTATTGATTTATCACTCCCCGGCCCACCAGAGCATCGCCAACTCCACCACTGAGAGATTAAAATTACAAGATTAAAATAGTTCTCGAAGAATGCATAGAAGACTGTTCTTAAAAACCACTGTGCTTTGACGCAGGCGAAGGACAGGAGCCTCCTTTGAAACCAATTTCTGATATCAAAGATCCTGTGAAATGTTAAAGTCTTCCTGTGAATGTTTCATAAGGGATGCAGCCAGCCTGATTTCCTTCCCGGAGGGGTCCGGAGACCGAGGGCTGTTGCTGAGGAGGCCCCGTTGTATGCATGCAACAACAGATTGGCTCTTTGGAGCACGAAGTGGCTTCCATGGAGGATGATGGTTCATGGAATCACAGGGTAATGGAGTCCAAAGGGCCTTTGAAGGCCATCTAGTCCAACCCCTCTACTGCTCAGGGGCAGGGATCCAGGTCTAAGCAGGCTGGGAACCATGCGGTTCCAGTTTTCCTCTTTGTACCAGAGTAGGTGGGCTTTGTGACAGAAGTGGCCCCCGAACCATTGGGGGCTTTCTGACTCGAAACCGGTGGCTTGACGTGAGCTTAGGAATGTGGCCGTGGCTGTGGCCGTTGGTTCCAGAACGGGTGCATGGTCACAGTACAGAAGAAGGCACTGCGCAAGGAGCAGGCAAGGGGATCCTGTTAACATTTGGGTTGTGAGTGGTCAACAACAGTCTTTTTACTGCTTCAAGCTGCCTTGGCTCCTTGGACAGGAGAAAGGTGGTGTAAAAAATGTCTAAAATGAATAAATAGGAGCCAGCCCCCCTCCCCGCCTCCTTCCTCCCAGACAGGGTGGGGGGGGGGGACACATGCTACCTTTAGAAGGGTGAGGCAGGCCAGAGGGAGCGAGCATGTCGGTGACTGACCTCCATCGATCCCCAACCCGTGGGACCTTTGGCCAAAGGGGAAGCGGGCTGCTCCACCTGACCAGGTTCGGTCGATCACTTGGTCATAAGAACATAAGCAGAGCCATGGCTGGGTCAAGCCAAAGGCCCATCTAGTCCAGCTTCCTGGATCTCACAGGGGCCCCACCAGATGCGTTTGGGAGCGCACGAGACTACTAGATCTCTGTCTCCTGATACCCCTCCCCTGCATCTGGCCCTTGAAGTACTCTGGTTTTAAGCCTGGAGATACATCTCCATCATGGTTTTGTCACCTGTGATGGACTTTTCCTCCAGGAATATGTCCAATCCCCCTTTGGAAGGCATCCAGGCCAAATGCCATCACCACCTCCTGTGGCAGGGAGTTCCACAAACTAACAACGCGCTGGGTAAAATAAATATTTTCTTTTGTCTGTTCTCACTCTCCCAGCCCTCAATTTGAGCAGATGTCCCCTAGTTCTGGTATTTTGTGAGAGGGAGAAGAACGTCCCTCTATCCACTTGACTCATGCCCTGCATTATTTTGTACGTCTCAATCATATCCCTCCTCAGGTACTTTTTTCCCAGAGTAAAGAGCCCCAAATGTTTGAGCCTTTCCTCATAAGGGAGGTCCCTCAGCCCATACAAGGAAAGGCTAAAACATTGGCCCAGAGTCGAGCCCGCCTCTCCCTTGCCAGACACTCCAGGCGAATGGCACTTGCTGGTCCTGACCACGGCAGGCGCAACGCTGGGCGATCCTTCTGCCTGGCTCCCTTTGGGACTTCTCTTTCTTGGGTGCAACTGGGGTGCCACCCCCTCGATGAATTGCCAACCTAAAAGATGCTCCTGCCTGCTCTGGCTCTCTCAGGCTGGACCTCCATGGACCCATGTCTTCCTAATGAAACCGTCGGGCCTGATTCCAGCCGGTGTTGGCGGCAGCCGAGTCCAGGAGCAAAATTCTTTTGTTCGGCAGAAGTGCAGGGACCGCTCCGGGCGGCTGTGGCTGGCCTACTTCCAGCCTCTTTCATTGGATGACCCTGAATTGAAGCCTTTGCAAAAGAGAGAGGAAATAATTTACGATCCTTTGTGCTGCAGTTTATAACTTCATAAACCTCTGTCTTGTCCTGTCCGCCCCTACCCTCTCTCTCCTCCGTTTTCATATTCAGAGAAATCCCAGCCAGGCTTTGTAGGGGATAATTAAAAAAACATACCCTGTGACTGTCTGTGGAGCTGGTCTCCAGCTCCGGAATAATAATAAGTCGGAGGCTCTGTCCGGGTGCCTCAGCGTGGAATTGTTACGACAGCCCTCCGAGGCAGGCCAGCCTCCATACGCTCTTGCTAAGATTCACAAGAATCCCTGGTTCAGGGAGGAGAGTTTTTCTCCAACGTGGACTATATCTGGGCTCTGTTGTGGGCACTGGCGTTGCTCAGGAAGCACCTAAAGGCCTCGGGGGGGGGGGGGAGGCTCAGTATCAGAGGACACCCACCCTCTCTCTTCCCATCAGAGCTTGCCCTGAGTTCAGATTCCGAGCCCCGAGGGGTTCGTCTCATGACCCCGAGAGGCGAGGCTGCCGGAAACACGAGACAGGACTTCCCTGTGCCAGCATCATTCCCGACGCACCCGAGGGATGTTAGGCTGGCTTTGTCACACACACACACACACACACACACATTTTAGACAGGGTGTGGGGGGTGCAGAAACCGCAGGCCCTTGGGTTTTTAAAAAAATGATGGCCAAAGTTCTTGTTTGTTTCAAATGGTTTTCATTTTCCCCCTTCTTCAATAAATGTTTTTGCTACATTTCAATGAAGTATACAAATTTTTTAGGGGTAGCCCTGCCAAGCCCCAAAGCACTGAATAAATGCAGGTGGAAACACAAACTGACCCAGGCTTCTCCTGGCTAGGATCCTGGGTTTGAACTAGAGATGTCAGGGGTCGTGGAAACGGCAGGCCCTGAGTCCATCCAGCCCCGAGTGGCCCCTCCTGACCGGCGGCAGCTCAGCCCTTTATTGGGTTGGGGTTCAGGGGGCCCTTCCCAGCCTTAGTTGGAGGGAGCATTGGGGATGGAGGCAGCCTGGCTGGTTACTTTTTTTCTTTCTAGGTGAGAAGGAGCCCCCAAATGTAGCTTTTCCAAATTTCAGGACTAAATTTGGGTCTTGCAAAGAAGCTATCAGCCACTGAGCCTAGTAGCAGCAGCAAGAGGAGCAGCTTATATATTGTGCCCGTATTTAACAGATAGAGTATAAAAGAATTATTTTGTTCCAAATGAAATTCTGTTAAGAAAATTTTCCTTTATACAAATTTCCCATAGGAATGCATTGAAAACAGAGTAATCTCTAATCGCGACCATTTTTATGTTGTATGGATTCTTCCCAGAGGCGATTCTGTTCAGCAAATTTGCCCTATCACCAGAATTTTTTATGTTGTACACATTTTATGTTATACAAACTGTTTGTTATACGAGGGTCCACTGTACTTAGGATTTTTTTGTTAAAAGTTGTATAGGCTATGTCTATGATTTTTATTGACTGTGCCTGGCATTTTTTTTTATAACAACAATAATACCACCAGCTGCAGATCTCTACAGTAACACCATCAGAGATACAAAATCCAGTTTTATTAGGAACAACATATACTACGTCATATTTAATAGATACTTAAGTAAGTTTTTGTAATTTTGATTGACCATGCCTGGCATTTTTAAGTCATCATTGCCTTAGAATTACAGAACTGGAAGGGACCTTGTCTAGAGACGACCAAGTCCAGTCTGTTGCCAGAGAGAGGAATCGAACTCCCAAACGCCCTTCCTTCTCCTTAGAAAGGACTGAGTGGCCCATGCTCCGATCATGGACCCGTTCCCCTCAAAACACCCCCACCCCCAAATGCTGGAGCGTGGCTTAACTCGGGTGTCTCACCCGTTGTGGCTGGCTTTGGCGGGCTGCGTGTTTGCCAGGGGCATCCCGTGTTTCCAAGGCCAAGGTTTTGGGGTTAAGGGAGAAGCACTGGCCCGTGCCTCTGTAGTAGGAGGGTGTGGGCAGGAGGAGAGGTCACCTCCAGCACCCGTGCCCGAAGACAGGCCTCCTCCCCCCCAACCAGGACCCCACGGAGGGCTCCAGGATTCTGGGGGACATGCTCCCCTAAATCCCACTTTTCCAAAGTCTGCTCAAGGCCTTGAAAGGGTGGGATCGTGGAGGTTTTGAGGAAAACCTACAGAGCCAAAACGGCACAGCACCCACCCAAGCTGGGGGGAGTACGGGGAGGAAGGGGTTAGGAGATGTTCTCCCCAGAGGCAAGCGCAGGGAGAGAATTAATTCGGGGGCAGCTGACAGCCCGCACAATCTTTCCTTCTGCTGTGCGCCGAAGAGCTCGCTTTAAACGAACAAATGGCCTCTCTCAATTCATGCCTTAGCGGTTATTTGTTTGGGTTTTTTTTTTTTTTTGCAACTATATGTATAAAAGGAAACAACGGGAGGCCAGCGTCTCTTGTGTCTGAAGGTCCGTCCTCCGTAAATTAAGCCGCCCGTCTGCTGGCTGGCCCATTCTCTTTTCCGAGGGGGGCTGCGCCCCACGGATCCTCGTGAAATGCGGGTGGTCTCTGTCAGGCAATTTTGCACATACCCCCTTGAAAGAGGACTTATGCTTTGCGTACAGTTTGCATAGGCCGTTCTGGAGGTACAGAGGCAAAATTAGAAGGGGCTTTCGTAATTTAAACTGAATAGCAGGGCATCTTACTGTGTGTGGGGGGTGGGAAGGGCAGCACACAGGGAACCTTGGAGGCTGATGATGAGTCCGGTGACTGGGGGGGGGGTATGCACCGTGGATGAGGGGTCGGTCTCTCATCCCTTCCTGCTGGTCCTTGGTCTGTAAATCGGACGTGGTCAGGCAGATGGCACAGTCCTTCAAAGTGGGGGGGGACACCGTCCACTGGGGAGGGGATCACCCTCCATGGAAGAGGGCACATGCCCCCCCCTAAATGAGAGGGGGCTTAGAACCATTCCAGAAGAGAGAGAGAGAGAGAGAGGTTGCATTGCATTTTTGGACAGGAGGTGCCTCGGTGGCACTCAGGCCTCTCACATGATCTCCCAAGCCCAGGGACAGAATTTTACTAGCAGTTTCTTTTCCAAGGGGGGCTATTAAGAGCGCATTTATTAGCCCCACAGACACCCGGGCCACTCTTGGCCCAGGAGGGCAAGGCGCAAGCTGCCTGTAATTAAGCTGTAAAACATGGATTAACGAGTGTCCTGGGAACCGTGTCCTGGAATTAATTAATAAACTCTCCGTGTAGGGCGGGGCGGTGGTCTTTTCCTCCCACCCACCTGCCCCTTCCTCTGGAAGGTATTTAGTGTGGGGGGGTTAGATTTCAGAGCAGGAAAAGAACGCAGGCGCGCCTTCGATCGCCACACCATTAATCGAATGTGCTCCATCTGACCCCCCCCCCCAGCAGGTCCAGAGTTTGCAAAAGTTCACTTTATGGCTAGTTACTTTTGGGGGGGGCAACGGTGTGGAGGGAGGGGGGCGTCACTGGCTGGGGAGTTCTAAGAATTGGAGGCTGCAGAGTAACTTTTTTTCAGAGGTAGCCACTTGGCAGACCAGAAGAACCCACCCATGCCGGCTCTCATCTTTTCTTCCCGGGAGCCGCCGTGGGGTCCAGCCCAGCTCCCCCCCTCCACCCCCCCACATCTTTTCTGGACCCCCTACTCCCTCTGGCTGCAGTGCTGCCCAATCCTCCCCACACATCTGGCATGGATTTAGGCAGGAATGAGAGGTGAAGGTGGAGGCGATGGCAGGGTTTGGGGGGGGGGGTGGCAGAAAAAATAGCGGAGGAGGAGGAGGTCAAGAGGGTGCTCAAAGGGTCATCATGATGGGATGAGGCGAGACTGGACAAGGGTCAGATGCTTGGCCCCCTCCCCTCCTGCTCTCTCGCCTAAGTGCCATGTTTGCGGGGTGGGTGGGCGGGCAGGTGTTACAGCCCCCCAAATGCCCCAAGTCTTTTCTTTTTAAATTTATTTTGTGTATTTTTTACCCCACCTTTCTCCTCAGAAAAGGACCCAAGGCGGCTTACAGCAATGAGAGTCAGTATACAGTCCAGTACAATTAAGACGTATTCAAATGATTAAGACATAGTCTTGTGATGCCTTGGAAAACCATTAGGCATCAGAGCCCCAGAGCCGTTTGCAAATCCCTCCTCCCGATCCCCCGTCATCGGGGCGGCCGCCTCACGTGGCCTTCCCTCACCGAGCACCCTCCAAACCCGGGGGCGAATTACAAACCCCATCCATCCAGTCAGGGCTGGAGGGTGGGACGATGGAGTTTGTAGTCTGGCCCTCCCCCCCTCCCACCCACCTGGCTCCTCTTCTGGAGCTGCCCTGCTTTTTTAATTTCCACCGGGGTCCCTAAATAACACCCCCTCCGCATGTGTTTGCTTGCCAGGTCGGAGGGAAGGAGACGCACCAGTCTCCCCCCCCCGGCCGCCCTCCCCAGCCTCACCCCAGGTTCCCATTTAATGATTTTCCTCCCTTTGGCTCTCTTCCCATCCTCCTCCTCCTCCTCCATTGCCCCTCGGGCATCGCAACCAACTGGGCGGCACCCTATAATTATCACCCAGAGTTCCCAGTTGCCCCAGATGGGGCACCTCCTCACCCCACCCCTGCAGCTAACCCATCCCGACACCCACTAAATCCCGACTGAGGGTGGGGGAGAGACCGGGGGGAGGGGGGAGCCAAAAAAAAAAAAAAAAAGGGAAATGTCCCTGTAATTTCCTTTATCTTGTCCAGAACTGTTGCAGGGAGGGGAGGGTTAGGGTCAGGAAGGGGGCCAAGGCAGCAGTCTCCATTTCTGGGGAGAGGGTCCCTCTTTTCTAGCATGGGTGGTGGTGGTGGCCCACCGAGGAATAAAGGGGGAAAGAGGTGTGTGTGTGGGGGGGGGTTGTGCCTCTTGGCAAGCTGGGGAGGGAGCCGTCTTTGGCCGCCAGAGGGGAGGGTGGATGATGGGAAGGTGGATTTATGGCTGGGGAAATGTCCTCGCCAGGCGGGCCCTGAGGGGTTCTGGTGGAGACGAAAAAAGAGCTCCCACAGACGGCCCATGAAAGAGAACCAGCAAACAAGCCCCGAGATTAAAGCGCCTCGTAAATTTATTTAATCGGTTGGCGGTTGTTGGTGGTGGCTTTTTATTTTTCTGGGAAAGCGCAGGCAGATGTCCAACGTTTGGCCTCTTCAACAACCGCCCTGCAGGGTAGGCCGCCCGCTTTCGTGGGTGAACGGGGGCTGTGTGCAGAACAGGAGCAACAGCCTGCCTGCGCTGTGCAAACCGCAAATGGCAGAAACGGGACTTGAACCCAGGGCCAAGGCTCCATTTTTCTTTCTGGTGTAGTAGGTACAGTAGGACCCCCATATCCACTGATTCAGTTATCCACGGTTGGCAGAGGATAAATAAATAATTCAGCAGCTGCAAAGCAAGCTACTGTCACAAACAGTAGCTGTAAAACAAGCTGCTATCACAAAACAGGAATTTTGGGGGACATTTTGGCGTTCTCTCTTATCCACTGTTTTCATTATCCACGGGAAGGCTTGGAATCAATCCCCAGCGGATACTGGGGTCCTACTGTATTCCCTATTTCTTTTCCTCCAATGAGCTCCAGGCGCACTCCTCTTCCCCAGGTTATCCTCACAACCTCCCTGTGAGGGAGACCCTGGCCGAAAGCAGAGAGGAAGGGACCCAATGAAGGCTGCTTGATTCTGTGGCAGCACACACACACACACACACACACACACACACACACACACACACACACACACACACACACACACACACACACACACACACACACACACACACACACACACACACACACACACACACCCACACACACACACACACACACACACACACACACACACACACACACACACTCCCCACAATTATGGGGGGGGGGGTTGACCCCAGAGTCCAGGCTCCAGGTGATTTCTGGAGGGGAATCGTCTTTGTTTTATTCCTCTCTGTGCCTTCGTGTCCCAATCTAGGAAGGAACACAGTCCAGCGGTACCCTGACTTAAGAGCAGCTCGACTGAAGAGCAATTCGACTTAAGAGCAGAAAACTGTTGGCGTTTTAACTGGCGCCTTAAAAATTTTAGATATGCTCTGCTCAACTTACAATTTTTAATTATTTTTTTTACTTTTAAAACTTTTTTAGATAGGTACCCTGACTTAAGAGTAGTTCGACTTAAGAGCATGCATTCGGAACCTAGTAAATTCGAAAGTTGAGGCACCACTGTATAGACATTACTCCCCCCCCCACCCCCCAATTTGGTTGCCAGCCTCCAGGGTGGCTGTCCCCAAGAGTCACTTTCCCACAGGCTGGAGAGGAAGGTCCAGGCGTGAACATGGAAGACCAGGCTGGAACAAGGGTCCTTTTGTTCCTCGGGTGACCTTGGCAGTAGGGGTGGGGTGGGGGGAGAGGCCTGGAGTCTGTTGCAAAACACACACACACACACACGCACACGCACACCATGGAAGTGGGGGGAAGGCAATGCCAATGGCATTGGATGGGGGAGCTGCGGAAATGGGGTGCAGGGGTGTTTGCATGGGAAGCTTGGGCGGGGGTGGGGGGGCCACTGGCCAGCCCCAGCCTCGTGGCAGAGGTTGGGGAGGGGGAGAGCTGGGTTCAGGGGTGCGTTGGAAGGGCATCGCTTGAATGGTGGGGCGTGGGTTTTCCTGGCCCAGGGTGGCGACAGGAGCCGCGCGGCTGTTTGGGGAAATGACGTGTGTCCGGCTTTTTATAAATATTCCACCACCGAGCGTCCACCTTTGACCCCCTCGGGAAGCTTGGCTTGTTCCCAGAACCCCACGGCACAAAACTCAACGGGTCTCTCTCTCTCTCTCTCTCTTTCTCTGTTTGTGTGTGTGTGTGTGTGTATTCGTGTTGGGTTTCTTAGGCCACCTGGCTGGCGCGGTTATTCTTCCTGGCATTCAGGTTGGAAGGAATTTGCCGGGACGCCCCGAGCCGAATGCCACGTGTACCTGCCCGTTCCCAGAGGGTTGCTTTGTGCTCTCAGGTGTCAGCAATACTCCTGGGGGGAAGGAGGTACTGCTGACTCACGAGGAGACAGTAGGGAAACCGGGGGGGGGGGTCCCTGAGCCCCCTGCAGCACTGCCGGAGAAGAACCCAGGCGTCCTAGTTTCTTATTCTCAGACCTTGCCCGGGAATACGACCATGTGTCTTTTATATGAATCTGTACGTTCACATAGACTTTGTGTTTATAACTACAGTACTTATTACTACCTTGTAGCTTTAATGTCATGTTGTCTATTCATGCTGTAAAGATGTCCCTCAATTCCTTGTTCTCAAATACTTAAACGTGTCTTAATCGTACTGGACTGTACATTATCCCTCATTAGTGTAAGCTGCCTTGGGTCCTTTTCCAAGGAGAAAGGCAGGGTAAAAATACTTTAAAATAAATAAACCTGGGGAGGCCTCTGGCTGGCTTCCCTTTGTTTGGTCTCATGTGGTGGGGGCCCCGATCCCTTCATGGCAAGGCTCACGGCACCCAGAAAAAAGAGGGCCAGTTTTCCTTGCATTTGATTCGAGTCACTGTCTCTGTTTGCTGGGTCTCAGTTATTTCAATAAGCGTCTGAAACGCACAGCTCACACTGCCATGAAATTAAGGAGCTTCCTGTCTTCTCTCTCTCTCTCTCTCACTCACTTTGTTGTGGGAGAAAGGATGGGGTCATGGCATATAGGGAAGGTGGACTTGGCCATTCTCTCCTCCCAAAAAACTTTTGCTTTTCAAATGGAAAATACTGTTTTTAGAGGGTGGGAAGAAGACTGCCCCCCCCCGGTCAAATTTTGTAACCCCCTGGCTTTCGGAACCAGCCGGCCTGTGTCTCTCCCATCCATTCATAGGCATTGCTATGGTGTCGGTTTTGGGGTCTGCAGTAGCAGCCTTGTCACGAGGCAGAGCGTGCGGGTCCATAGTTGAGAGATGCAAAGGTCTCCAAATGCATGCTGAACCCCCAGGCAAATCACCAGCTTCGGGGTCCATAAAACCTGGTTTTCAGGCAGCTGCCTTCACCGAAGTCTGTAACAAAACGCAGCCGTTGTGATGGTGGAAACACAAAGACACACACACGCATTCCCTCCAGTGTTGACACACACACACACACACACACACACACACACACACCCCTCTCCAAAGAGTGACCTCGCTGCCAGATGGGCGGTATAAAAATCTAATCAATAAATAAATAAAATAAAATATGGCAGATGCTCCTGGCATATTTCCAGTGGGTTTGCAAGGAGGCTCGATGTGTGGACGGTGAAGCCGCCGGTCGCGTTGCAAGGCATGGTTTCTTGTGAGGGCGCCGAATCCGGGTTTTGTGGCCTCGAACAGCCCCATAACGAATGGGAAGGTTTGGCCTGCCTGGGGAGGGAGGGGTTGCCAGATCGGAGCGTCTGCGGTTAACACATCTGTCTTTCCCCGCCATTTCCCCCTCCATTACTCGTTTTTTCCATGAAAGATTCACAGCAGAGGGAAAGAGGAAACTACACCGTGCCTTTGGATCAAGGGGGCAAAGTGGTCTCTCCCCCCCCCCCCCCCCTTCAAGGCACCCTGTTTCCTAGACAGAGTTCTGGAAAGTTGGAGGATTTGAAGGGTCAGAAGAATTCTCTGCCTGGCCCCAACTTCGGCCCTCGTGAAACGGAGGGTGTCAGTGCGGGCCCCTTGGTTGGCCTGGAAGGACCGGAAGGAGGGTTGGCAGTAACTTTTTAAAAAATAACTTGCGCCCTTCTGGGTTACCTTCCCATGGCCAGGGTCTTCAGCTGTGCTCTCAGGCTAGCATTGAGACCTCAAAAATGTAAAGGCACTTGCCCGTATTTACAAAAAACAATAGAGAAGATAGAAAAGGAAGCTTCCCTTTTCATTTGGGATTGATGAAAGAATCAAGCGGAACCTGAAACTTCCATAAATGTCTCTTTAAAAGTCCTTGAAAAGTAACTTGAAAATTCAATTGTTGGATGTACTATAGCAAAAAGCAAACTTCCCACTACTTTATTTAAGTACAGTGGTACCTCGGATAACAAATTTAATTTGTTATCCGAAAAAATTCGTGATCCGAAACATGTTTTCCCATAGGAATGAATGGGAAACTAGGAGTCGGACACGACTGAACGACTGAACAACAACAAAAGAGCCTAGGAAAATGACCCAGACACCTGTTCTTTTGCTCAAAACTCTTTATAAAGTGCACTGCAAATGTACAGATGTGATGCATCCCAGGATAACTCTTTTTTACCGATGCATGCTGGAAATTCGTTATCCGAGGCAGCCTATAGGGAAAATTTGATATCCGAGGCAGACCTATGGCTAGAATTGTGATTCATTATCCGAGGCAGCCCATAGGGAAAATTCGTTTTATCTGAGGCAGGCCTATACCTGGAAATTGTGATTCGTTATCCAAAACATTCGTTATCAGGGGCATTCGTTATCCAAGTTATTACTGTATTTGATTTGTATACAGTACCGCAACCCTCTAGTCATAAGGCTACTCTGGGCAGCACACAGCAAATGGTAGATACAAAATATATAACAAAACAGCAAATAAAGGGGAAAAAAACAAAATTTTAAGCATGATATTAAGCTCATAATAACACATGAAATAATAAAGCAACAATCGGTAGTGGTGGTGGTAGTAGTAACAACAACAGCAAAGTATAAATATAAATAACAAGTGCAAAAGTTGGAAAGATTGAAACCAGAGGGGGCAGGGTTAATGGTTATCAAGCGCCTTTGTTCCTTGTTGAAAAATCAGGGATAGCGAATCTGTCAAGCCATGTTTTTAATTGGCGCTTGAGTTCTCAAAGTGAAGGAGCCAGGCAGATTTCTGGGAAGGAGTTGGTCCCAGAGGCGAAGGGCGGCTACCGGGCCTCCTTCAGAGTCGGCACCCTCAAGTGCCCTCCCTGGGGTGGACGGGTGATGCAGGCCGTTCTTTGTGACAAAAGAAAATATTTTTTCACCCAGCGTGTTGTTAGTCTGTGGAACTCCCTGCCACAGGAGGTGGTGACGGCACCTGGCCTGGATGCCTTCAAAAGGGGATTGGACAGATTCCTGGAGGAGAAGTCCATCCCAGGTGACAAACCATGATGACGGAGATGTGTAATCTCCAAGCTTAAAACCGAGGAACTTCAAGGACAAGATGCAGGGGAGTGGTATCAGGAGAGAGAGATCTAGTCTCGTGCGCTCCCAAGAGGCATCTTGTGGGGCCACTGTGAGATCCAGGAAGTTGGACTCGATGGGCCTTTGGCCTGATCCAGCAGGGCTCTTCTTATGTTCTTATGTGGGGGGGGGGGAGGTGCGCTCTGACAGATAAAGAGGTCCCAAACCATTTAGGGCTTTGAATGTTAACATTGAAGTCAATGTGGAAGGATATTGGTAGCTAGTACAAAGTGGCCAGTATGGGGATACAGTAGCCCCCCCTCCCGCCACATCACGCCCCAAATATTGTGGTCCTGCAATAACAGGGGATCTGCCAGCACCCCCCCTCCACTTTGGTGACAGCGTCCCTCGCGGAGGCCTCCAAAAGTTTCAGAGAGCTCCTCTGTTGCTCAGTCTGGTATGCTAGATCTGGTTTTTTTCCACCACAGCCTTTAATGCAAACAACATGAAACTGTTTTTATCCTCTCTGTGCCTTTTGCAAACTGTTAGTGGGAATTAATGTTTGCAGGACTTTGGGTTTTGGTTAAATTCTTCCAGTTGCACAACAGAAGTGCGGGAATTCACAGAGCAGAATACTTCAAGATCTGCTGAACACCTGTTTCTCATCAACTGGCACATACAGTCTCAATTGCTTTCTGGTTTTTTTTTTTTGCTTAGAATTGTGAACAGATCAGACAGCGAATAAGCAACCAAACTGAGTAGCTTCAGAGAGGCGGGTCTCTCTTTGAATTCAGAGGCAGGGAAGGAGCGATTGGTTAGTGTTGGATAGATTGGCAGTCAGCCCAGCCAGACCTTACTAAAAGCAGCATGCGGAGTTGTAAAATAAACTTTAAACAAGGGTTTCCCCCGGAAGCATCATTGCCATCCTCAGTCTTTTTTCCCCCCTGTGTTGTTCTTATAGAGAGTCTGATGAACACCAAGCTGGAGACGGCCGATCTGCAATGGACGACGTATCCGCCGGATGGCCAGGTAACCGGGGGCTTGGTGCAAGGTGCCGGGGGGGGCATTTGACACCTCTGGGGTTTAAGAGGCAGAACCCCAGCGGCGTAGTAAGGTTTGGTGGCGCCTGGGGAGAAAGTTGCTTTTGCACCCCTCCAGCCCTCCCCAACCCCATTGCATCCACCCGGGGGGGGGAATCCTGTGAACATGGGGCACGGGGTGGGCATTTGTGCGTGCATGCGTGCGTGCGTGCATGCTCCTTACCTCCCCTGTGGTGGCCCAGAGCAAGGTGAGGAAGAGTTGGAGGAGGAGGGCGCCGCAGCTATACCGTGCTCGCGCGCCTGCTGGCTGTGACAGAGTGGGTCCCTTCGCCAAGCCTGAGGACTGCTGGCGGGAGGGTGCAGGGCTTCCTCCTTCTCCCCCCCCTTCCAGGCACCCCCAGATTTCTGCGGCCAGGGTAGATGTACCTTTTGCCCCTCCCCAGATACGCCCCTGCAGAGCCCATGGCCTCTGGCTGGAGAGCAAATCCAGAAAGCTGTGCTTAAACCCCAAAAGAAGCACAAGGAAGATTGAAGGCAGAGGGAGGGGTTTCCCCCCCCAGTGCCATCCACAGTGGATTGGGCCCAGCCTGGAGGGGCAATGGCTTGGAGATCCCCGGTGCTGGGTGCGTTTTCACAGTGCGACAACCGAAGGCAAGCAGTGTCCCTGAGTGTACACAGAGAGCTTATCTCGGAAGGTAGAGAGATGGCAACCGCAGCTCCCACACCTCTGTAAGGGGTGTTCTCCGTGGGGAAAGGAGGGTGAGTGGAATCCACCCCCCCACCCCCCAGTTGCCTGCCTGCATTGTCCCAGGCGAACGTACCTGTGGTCACCAAACCATGGGATTCTTCTTTGAGGGCCATTATGAAGATTTACAAAGCCAAACAGCCAACAGTTGTTCTTAGAAGCAATGGTAATAGCACCAACAGATCAGGCTGGCCGGGGGGGGGGGAGTAGATAAAACGGCCATCTAAAAAAGGTCTGGATGTTTCCTCTGACGGGCCTGTCTTCTTAGTGAGATGCAGGAAGGGCAGCCAGCCGGTGATTTGGAAAGTGCCAAGGTTGCAAAAGATCAGTTGTTTTTTTAAAAGACAACATCTTGCAGGGTTCATTTGTTGCCAATGCTAGCCTGGTCCAAGCTCTTAACTCTTGAACCCGGCCCTTTTCCAAAGGGGTTGCTGTGTTCAGCCGTTGCAGGAGTCCTCTTGCACCTTTAAGACTTGCACACTTATGCTCACGTGATGGCTCACTCCCGCTAAAGGAAGCCTCATTAACCTCAGGCAGGTAATAAAAGAGGGAGGAGGGGGAGGAGGTTGGCTTGGGGGGGGGGATCCAGAGCTTTGCTGGCTTCATTGTGCCACGTGCCTCCTGGCGGTGACCCACGCCATTCCCAGGCCTCTGGCGGAGTGAGCGGTGCTCCAGAAAAACCTGAGGAGAAACAAAACAGGCCCTCCAACCTTCCCTGACCCCAGTGTCGCAAAGACACATCCTCTCTCTTTCGCGGAAGGTGGGAAGTGGCCGCCTAGCCTGTTCCTGGTTGCCACTCCCGGGGGCCCAGGAAGTCCTCGGCCGTGGCCCCATGCCTTTGGAATGGGCAGCCAGCTGTTCAATTCCCGGGGGTGGAACTTCCTGACTGTAAGAGCAATACAACAACGGAACGCTTGGCCTCAAGAGGTGGCGAGCACTCCAACATTGGAGGCCTTCAACAGAAATCTAAGCAACCACCTGGCAGGTATCCTGTAGTTTGGATTCCTCCCTTGTAGGCCCTGTCCAACCCCCCCATGATTCTTTGATTCAACGAAGCCTTGGAGAACATCCTCTCTTAATTTGGTATGGACCGGCTATTTGTAGGCTGCCTGACGGCTGTCCTTTGGTTTTCCATTCACTCGTTTGATGATTGCTTTATTTGATTATAGGTGGTGTTTTGTGTTATATTTAAAATTTGTTTTCTTTTGCATTTGTTTCTCTCTGGATGCAAGTTGCCCAGAGTAGTCGTTATCACTAATTGGATATACTAAACAAAGTGGGGAAAGAATAAACAATACTTCCTGACATGCTGAAATGAGAAAGGTGTTTTGTCCAATCATGTTCCTGAATTGACGTTGTCTAATTTAACTCAAAGGGTGCCCCACTTCCCTTGAAGAAGGGTGTCATTCCAGTTGGACTTGAGATGATTTCCCTGCCAACCCCCCCCCCAAAAAAAGCCACCCTCCTCTTTATTTAGAAATTAAGCAATGGAAGTAACTTGTTTAAAAATCTATTCTTGGCACTTGGCCACTTGGCACTTCCCTAGGCTGAAAGGCACTGCCTTGCAGGATACCACTTACTTACTTACTTACTTACTTACTTACTTACTTACTTACTTACT
>JAHTLZ010004184.1:1257-16711 GCA_023846285.1 Phrynocephalus versicolor
CCCCCCCCACTTCCAACCCTCGCATCCCCTGTTCAGCAGTGAGACTGTAGGAATCTCCTTTCTCTCTCTTCCCCCCCCCACCCCCTTCCTCTGAGGTCAGGTCTCTCCCAAGGCTGTGAGGAAGCGCTGGAGCATATAACGCATTAATTGAATTCCTCCATTGTGGGTTCCTAGGCCCAGCCCCATATGGGACATTGGGCATTGCTTTCTTCCCCCACTGTGTCTCCTGCCTGACCCCCCCCTCCCCTGCCCCACAACTGGCTGCTGCAACCTTAATAGGATGTGATCTGGGGAGAGGTGGGCCCCTTCTTCGCCCCCCCCCCAAAAAAAGCTGGAGGGGTGCTGGAAGTGCTTGTGGCTGCACAGTGCAGGGCGCTTTGTCTCCCAAACAAGAGGGACCCAGGACTCTGGGCTGCCTCCCCCCCACCCCCACGTGCCTCTCCTGAAGAAAGCCCCTGGCGGTCGGCTCCTGAGCCCCTCACCCTGCCCCACAGGAGGCTGCGGTAAGGTCCTGCCCGAACCCCACAGGCCACGGGGGCCTCTCCAGCCACACAGAGGACACCCGTGAGGGTAAAATGCTATGCCCCCACCCCACATGCTCCATCAACTCATTATCCTGATTTCTGGCCTCTCCCCCCCCCCCCCAAATGAGGACCTGCTCCATTGTCAAATGAGCTTTCAGCCCATGGACAGATTTCAGCTCTGGGGGGCCTAGTTGCCGACCCCCAGTGCCATCTTGGATCAGGTGGCCCCTGGCAGCCCAGGTGTCCTGATTCCTTGACCGTCTGGTCATCAGTGCATTAGATCCTGGAGGGGGGGGAAGGGGAGACCCCCAAGTCCCACCCTCTGGGGCTGGTCACCTATAGGGACTCCTTGAGAGACCATGGAAATGTTCCTTTATTGGGGGGGGGGCAATTTCAACACACAATGCAGCGGGTTTGGCTGGGGAGGGTGGCCCCTATTCCTGGGTCGCGAAGAGGGGTGCCAGAAATTCTGGGCGCCCTGCAGTGGGGACAGTCCAGCGCGCCTCCCCCCCGCCCGTAAAGGCGCCCTTTTATCGGCACAGCTGGCTCGCCCATCAAAGGCAAGGCTCCCGCTTCCTTGATTTCCTTTCTGCCAAAGCCTTGTAATCCGTCTGCTCCTTGGGGAGGTGCTGGCGCAGCTATCAAAGGCAGAATCAGGCCCTCCTACCTACCTATCCTCTCCCCCACCCCACCCCACCCCGCCCGTGACCGATGCAGACACGCCAGTTCAGTTCATCTCCTCCGAGAGAGATCTCTCTTGCTGGCTTGTTCATTCAGGGCTTGGTTTCTCTTTGCAACGCACAGAGGAGGTGGTGGTGGTCTCATCCTGGCATTTAAGGGGTGCTTGGTACTGCCTCTCCTTTCAAGGCCCCGATCTCCAAAATACAGATTGATTGTATTGATTTATCACTCCCCGGCCCACCAGAGCATCGCCAACTCCACCACTGAGAGATTAAAATTACAAGATTAAAATAGTTCTCGAAGAATGCATAGAAGACTGTTCTTAAAAACCACTGTGCTTTGACGCAGGCGAAGGACAGGAGCCTCCTTTGAAACCAATTTCTGATATCAAAGATCCTGTGAAATGTTAAAGTCTTCCTGTGAATGTTTCATAAGGGATGCAGCCAGCCTGATTTCCTTCCCGGAGGGGTCCGGAGACCGAGGGCTGTTGCTGAGGAGGCCCCGTTGTATGCATGCAACAACAGATTGGCTCTTTGGAGCACGAAGTGGCTTCCATGGAGGATGATGGTTCATGGAATCACAGGGTAATGGAGTCCAAAGGGCCTTTGAAGGCCATCTAGTCCAACCCCTCTACTGCTCAGGGGCAGGGATCCAGGTCTAAGCAGGCTGGGAACCATGCGGTTCCAGTTTTCCTCTTTGTACCAGAGT
Source organism: Phrynocephalus versicolor (assembly GCA_023846285.1). Lineage (NCBI taxonomy): Eukaryota > Metazoa > Chordata > Lepidosauria > Squamata > Agamidae > Phrynocephalus > Phrynocephalus versicolor. The sequence goes on from JAHTLZ010004184.1 coordinate 3,171, forward strand.
AGGTGGGCTTTGTGACAGAAGTGGCCCCCGAACCATTGGGGGCTTTCTGACTCGAAACCGGTGGCTTGACGTGAGCTTAGGAATGTGGCCGTGGCTGTGGCCGTTGGTTCCAGAACGGGTGCATGGTCACAGTACAGAAGAAGGCACTGCGCAAGGAGCAGGCAAGGGGATCCTGTTAACATTTGGGTTGTGAGTGGTCAACAACAGTCTTTTTACTGCTTCAAGCTGCCTTGGCTCCTTGGACAGGAGAAAGGTGGTGTAAAAAATGTCTAAAATGAATAAATAGGAGCCAGCCCCCCTCCCCGCCTCCTTCCTCCCAGACAGGGTGGGGGGGGGGGACACATGCTACCTTTAGAAGGGTGAGGCAGGCCAGAGGGAGCGAGCATGTCGGTGACTGACCTCCATCGATCCCCAACCCGTGGGACCTTTGGCCAAAGGGGAAGCGGGCTGCTCCACCTGACCAGGTTCGGTCGATCACTTGGTCATAAGAACATAAGCAGAGCCATGGCTGGGTCAAGCCAAAGGCCCATCTAGTCCAGCTTCCTGGATCTCACAGGGGCCCCACCAGATGCGTTTGGGAGCGCACGAGACTACTAGATCTCTGTCTCCTGATACCCCTCCCCTGCATCTGGCCCTTGAAGTACTCTGGTTTTAAGCCTGGAGATACATCTCCATCATGGTTTTGTCACCTGTGATGGACTTTTCCTCCAGGAATATGTCCAATCCCCCTTTGGAAGGCATCCAGGCCAAATGCCATCACCACCTCCTGTGGCAGGGAGTTCCACAAACTAACAACGCGCTGGGTAAAATAAATATTTTCTTTTGTCTGTTCTCACTCTCCCAGCCCTCAATTTGAGCAGATGTCCCCTAGTTCTGGTATTTTGTGAGAGGGAGAAGAACGTCCCTCTATCCACTTGACTCATGCCCTGCATTATTTTGTACGTCTCAATCATATCCCTCCTCAGGTACTTTTTTCCCAGAGTAAAGAGCCCCAAATGTTTGAGCCTTTCCTCATAAGGGAGGTCCCTCAGCCCATACAAGGAAAGGCTAAAACATTGGCCCAGAGTCGAGCCCGCCTCTCCCTTGCCAGACACTCCAGGCGAATGGCACTTGCTGGTCCTGACCACGGCAGGCGCAACGCTGGGCGATCCTTCTGCCTGGCTCCCTTTGGGACTTCTCTTTCTTGGGTGCAACTGGGGTGCCACCCCCTCGATGAATTGCCAACCTAAAAGATGCTCCTGCCTGCTCTGGCTCTCTCAGGCTGGACCTCCATGGACCCATGTCTTCCTAATGAAACCGTCGGGCCTGATTCCAGCCGGTGTTGGCGGCAGCCGAGTCCAGGAGCAAAATTCTTTTGTTCGGCAGAAGTGCAGGGACCGCTCCGGGCGGCTGTGGCTGGCCTACTTCCAGCCTCTTTCATTGGATGACCCTGAATTGAAGCCTTTGCAAAAGAGAGAGGAAATAATTTACGATCCTTTGTGCTGCAGTTTATAACTTCATAAACCTCTGTCTTGTCCTGTCCGCCCCTACCCTCTCTCTCCTCCGTTTTCATATTCAGAGAAATCCCAGCCAGGCTTTGTAGGGGATAATTAAAAAAACATACCCTGTGACTGTCTGTGGAGCTGGTCTCCAGCTCCGGAATAATAATAAGTCGGAGGCTCTGTCCGGGTGCCTCAGCGTGGAATTGTTACGACAGCCCTCCGAGGCAGGCCAGCCTCCATACGCTCTTGCTAAGATTCACAAGAATCCCTGGTTCAGGGAGGAGAGTTTTTCTCCAACGTGGACTATATCTGGGCTCTGTTGTGGGCACTGGCGTTGCTCAGGAAGCACCTAAAGGCCTCGGGGGGGGGGGGGAGGCTCAGTATCAGAGGACACCCACCCTCTCTCTTCCCATCAGAGCTTGCCCTGAGTTCAGATTCCGAGCCCCGAGGGGTTCGTCTCATGACCCCGAGAGGCGAGGCTGCCGGAAACACGAGACAGGACTTCCCTGTGCCAGCATCATTCCCGACGCACCCGAGGGATGTTAGGCTGGCTTTGTCACACACACACACACACACACACACATTTTAGACAGGGTGTGGGGGGTGCAGAAACCGCAGGCCCTTGGGTTTTTAAAAAAATGATGGCCAAAGTTCTTGTTTGTTTCAAATGGTTTTCATTTTCCCCCTTCTTCAATAAATGTTTTTGCTACATTTCAATGAAGTATACAAATTTTTTAGGGGTAGCCCTGCCAAGCCCCAAAGCACTGAATAAATGCAGGTGGAAACACAAACTGACCCAGGCTTCTCCTGGCTAGGATCCTGGGTTTGAACTAGAGATGTCAGGGGTCGTGGAAACGGCAGGCCCTGAGTCCATCCAGCCCCGAGTGGCCCCTCCTGACCGGCGGCAGCTCAGCCCTTTATTGGGTTGGGGTTCAGGGGGCCCTTCCCAGCCTTAGTTGGAGGGAGCATTGGGGATGGAGGCAGCCTGGCTGGTTACTTTTTTTCTTTCTAGGTGAGAAGGAGCCCCCAAATGTAGCTTTTCCAAATTTCAGGACTAAATTTGGGTCTTGCAAAGAAGCTATCAGCCACTGAGCCTAGTAGCAGCAGCAAGAGGAGCAGCTTATATATTGTGCCCGTATTTAACAGATAGAGTATAAAAGAATTATTTTGTTCCAAATGAAATTCTGTTAAGAAAATTTTCCTTTATACAAATTTCCCATAGGAATGCATTGAAAACAGAGTAATCTCTAATCGCGACCATTTTTATGTTGTATGGATTCTTCCCAGAGGCGATTCTGTTCAGCAAATTTGCCCTATCTCCAGAATTTTTTATGTTGTACACATTTTATGTTATACAAACTGTTTGTTATACGAGGGTCCACTGTACTTAGGATTTTTTTGTTAAAAGTTGTATAGGCTATGTCTATGATTTTTATCGACTGTGCCTGGCATTTTTTTTATAACAACAATAATACCACCAGCTGCAGATCTCTACAGTAACACCATCAGAGATACAAAATCCAGTTTTATTAGGAACAACATATACTACGTCATATTTAATAGATACTTAAGTAAGTTTTTGTAATTTTGATTGACCATGCCTGGCATTTTTAAGTCATCATTGCCTTAGAATTACAGAACTGGAAGGGACCTTGTCTAGAGACGACCAAGTCCAGTCTGTTGCCAGAGAGAGGAATCGAACTCCCAAACGCCCTTCCTTCTCCTTAGAAAGGACTGAGTGGCCCATGCTCCGATCATGGACCCGTTCCCTTCAAAACACCCCCACCCCCAAATGCTGGAGCGTGGCTTAACTCGGGCGTCTCACCCGTTGTGGCTGGCTTTGGCGGGCTGCGTGTTTGCCAGGGGCAGCTCGTATTTCTAAGGCCAAGGTTTTGGGGTTAAGGGAGAAGCACTGGCCCGTGCCTCTGTAGTAGGAGGGTGTGGGCAGGAGGAGAGGTCACCTCCAGCACCCGTGCCCCAAGACAGGCCTCCCCCCCCCAACCAGGACCCCACGGAGGGCTCCAGGATTCTTGGAGACATGCTCCCCCAAATCCCACTTTTCCTGAGTCTGCTCAAGGCCTTGAAAGGGTGGGATCGTGGAGGTTTTGAGGAAAAAAGAACCAAAACGGCACAGCACCCACCCAAGCTGGGGGGAGTACAGGGAGGAAGGGGTTAGGAGATGTTCTCCCCAGAGGCGAGCGCAGGGAGAGAATTAATTCGGGGGCAGCTGACAGCCCGCACAATCTTTCCTTCTGCTGTGCGCCGAAGAGCTCGCTTTAAACGAACAAATGGCCTCTCTCAATTCATGCCGTAGCGGTTATTTGTTTGGGGTTTTTTTGCAACTATATGTATAAAAGGAAACAACGGGAGGCCAGCGTCTCTTGTGTCTGAAGGTCCGTCCTCCGTAAATTAAGCCGCCCGTCTGCTGGCTGGCCCATTCTCTTTTCCGAGGGGGGCTGCGCCCCACGGATCCTCGTGAAATGCGGGTGGTCTCTGCCAGGCAATTTTGCACATACCCCCTTGAAAGAGGACTTATGCTTTGCCTACAGTTTGCATAGGCCGTTCTGGAGGTACAGAGGCAAAATTAGAAGGGGCTTTCGTAATTTAAACTGAATAGCAGGGCATCTTACTGTGTGTGGGGGGTGGGAAGGGCAGCACACAGGGAACCTTGGAGGCTGATGATGAGTCCGGTGACTGGGGGGGGGGTATGCACCGTGGATGAGGGGTCGGTCTCTCATCCCTTCCTGCTGGTCCTTGGTCTGTAAATCGGACGTGGTCAGGCAGATGGCACAGTCCTTCAAAGTGGGGGGGGACACCGTCCACTGGGGAGGGGATCACCCTCCATGGAAGAGGGCACATGCCCCCCCCTAAATGAGAGGGGGCTTAGAACCATTCCAGAAGAGAGAGAGAGAGAGAGAGGTTGCATTGCATTTTTGGACAGGAGGTGCCTCGGTGGCACTCAGGCCTCTCACATGATCTCCCAAGCCCAGGGACAGAATTTTACTAGCAGTTTCTTTTCCAAGGGGGGCTATTAAGAGCGCATTTATTAGCCCCACAGACACCCGGGCCACTCTTGGCCCAGGAGGGCAAGGCGCAAGCTGCCTGTAATTAAGCTGTAAAACATGGATTAACGAGTGTCCTGGGAACCGTGTCCTGGAATTAATTAATAAACTCTCCGTGTAGGGCGGGGCGGTGGTCTTTTCCTCCCACCCACCTGCCCCTTCCTCTGGAAGGTATTTAGTGTGGGGGGGTTAGATTTCAGAGCAGGAAAAGAACGCAGGCGCGCCTTCGATCGCCACACCATTAATCGAATGTGCTCCATCTGACCCCCCCCCCCAGCAGGTCCAGAGTTTGCAAAAGTTCACTTTATGGCTAGTTACTTTTGGGGGGGGCAACGGTGTGGAGGGAGGGGGGCGTCACTGGCTGGGGAGTTCTAAGAATTGGAGGCTGCAGAGTAACTTTTTTTCAGAGGTAGCCACTTGGCAGACCAGAAGAACCCACCCATGCCGGCTCTCATCTTTTCTTCCCGGGAGCCGCCGTGGGGTCCAGCCCAGCTCCCCCCCTCCACCCCCCCACATCTTTTCTGGACCCCCTACTCCCTCTGGCTGCAGTGCTGCCCAATCCTCCCCACACATCTGGCATGGATTTAGGCAGGAATGAGAGGTGAAGGTGGAGGCGATGGCAGGGTTTGGGGGGGGGGGTGGCAGAAAAAATAGCGGAGGAGGAGGAGGTCAAGAGGGTGCTCAAAGGGTCATCATGATGGGATGAGGCGAGACTGGACAAGGGTCAGATGCTTGGCCCCCTCCCCTCCTGCTCTCTCGCCTAAGTGCCATGTTTGCGGGGTGGGTGGGCGGGCAGGTGTTACAGCCCCCAAAATGCCCCAAGTCTTTTCAAATTTATTTTGTGTATTTTTTACCCCACCTTTCTCCTCAGAAAAGGACCCAAGGCGGCTTACAGCAATGAGAGTCAGTATACAGTCCAGTACAATTAAGACGTATTCAAATGATTAAGACATAGTCTTGTGATGCCTTGGAAAACCATTAGGCGTCACAGCCCCAGAGCCGTTTGCAAATCCCTCCTCCCGATCCCCCGTCATCGGGGCGGCCGCCTCACGTGGCCTTCCCTTGCCGAGCCCCCTCCAAACCCGGGGACGAATTACAAACCCCATCCATCCAGTCAGGGCTGGAGGGTGGGACGATGGAGTTTGTAGTCTGGCCCTCCCCCCCCCACCCACCTGGCTCCTCTTTTGGAGCTGCCCTCCTTTTTAAATTTCCACCGGGGTCCCTAAATAACACCCCCTCCGCATGTGTTTGCTTGCCAGGTCGGAGGGAAGGAGACGCGCCAGTCTCCCCCCCCCCCCGCCGCCCTCCCCAGCCTCACCCCAGGTTCCCATTTAATGATTTTCCTCCCTTTGGCTCTCTTCCCATCCTCCTCCTCCTCCTCCTCCGTTGCCCCTCGGGCATCGCAACCAACTGGGCGGCACCCTATAATTATCACCCAGAGTTCCCAGTTGCCCCAGATGGGGCACCTCCTCACCCCACCCCTGCAGCTAACCCATCCCGACACCCACTAAATCCCGACTGAGGGTGGGGGAGAGACCGGGGGGGAGGGGGAAGCCAAAAAAAAAAAAAAGGAAAATGTCCCTGTAATTTCCTTTATCTTGTCCAGAACTGTTGCAGGGAGGGGAGGGTTAGGGTCAGGAAGGGGGCCAAGGCAGCAGTCTCCATTTCTGGGGAGAGGGTCCCTCTTTTCTAGCATGGGTGGTGGTGGTGGCCCACCGAGGAATAAAGGGGGAAAGAGGTGTGTGTGTGGGGGGGGGTTGTGCCTCTTGGCAAGCTGGGGAGGGAGCCGTCTTTGGCCGCCAGAGGGGAGGGTGGATGATGGGAAGGTGGATTTATGGCTGGGGAAATGTCCTCGCCAGGCGGGCCCTGAGGGGTTCTGGTGGAGACGAAAAAAGAGCTCCCACAGACGGCCCATGAAAGAGAACCAGCAAACAAGCCCCGAGATTAAAGCGCCTCGTAAATTTATTTAATCGGTTGGCGGTTGTTGGTGGTGGCTTTTTATTTTTCTGGGAAAGCGCAGGCAGATGTCCAACGTTTGGCCTCTTCAACAACCGCCCTGCAGGGTAGGCCGCCCGCTTTCGTGGGTGAACGGGGGCTGTGTGCAGAACAGGAGCAACAGCCTGCCTGCGCTGTGCAAACCGCAAATGGCAGAAACGGGACTTGAACCCAGGGCCAAGGCTCCATTTTTCTTTCTGGTGTAGTAGGTACAGTAGGACCCCCATATCCACTGATTCAGTTATCCACGGTTGGCAGAGGATAAATAAATAATTCAGCAGCTGCAAAGCAAGCTACTGTCACAAACAGTAGCTGTAAAACAAGCTGCTATCACAAAACAGGAATTTTGGGGGACATTTTGGCGTTCTCTCTTATCCACTGTTTTCATTATCCACGGGAAGGCTTGGAATCAATCCCCAGCGGATACTGGGGTCCTACTGTATTCCCTATTTCTTTTCCTCCAATGAGCTCCAGGCGCACTCCTCTTCCCCAGGTTATCCTCACAACCTCCCTGTGAGGGAGACCCTGGCCGAAAGCAGAGAGGAAGGGACCCAATGAAGGCTGCTTGATTCTGTGGCAGCACACACACACACACACACACACACACACACACACACACACACACACACACACACACACACACACACACACACACACACACACACACACACACACACACACACACACACACACACCCACACACACACACACACACACACACACACACACACACACACACACACACTCCCCACAATTATGGGGGGGGGGGTTGACCCCAGAGTCCAGGCTCCAGGTGATTTCTGGAGGGGAATCGTCTTTGTTTTATTCCTCTCTGTGCCTTCGTGTCCCAATCTAGGAAGGAACACAGTCCAGCGGTACCCTGACTTAAGAGCAGCTCGACTGAAGAGCAATTCGACTTAAGAGCAGAAAACTGTTGGCGTTTTAACTGGCGCCTTAAAAATTTTAGATATGCTCTGCTCAACTTACAATTTTTAATTATTTTTTTTACTTTTAAAACTTTTTTAGATAGGTACCCTGACTTAAGAGTAGTTCGACTTAAGAGCATGCATTCGGAACCTAGTAAATTCGAAAGTTGAGGCACCACTGTATAGACATTACTCCCCCCCCCACCCCCCAATTTGGTTGCCAGCCTCCAGGGTGGCTGTCCCCAAGAGTCACTTTCCCACAGGCTGGAGAGGAAGGTCCAGGCGTGAACATGGAAGACCAGGCTGGAACAAGGGTCCTTTTGTTCCTCGGGTGACCTTGGCAGTAGGGGTGGGGTGGGGGGAGAGGCCTGGAGTCTGTTGCAAAACACACACACACACACACGCACACGCACACCATGGAAGTGGGGGGAAGGCAATGCCAATGGCATTGGATGGGGGAGCTGCGGAAATGGGGTGCAGGGGTGTTTGCATGGGAAGCTTGGGCGGGGGTGGGGGGGCCACTGGCCAGCCCCAGCCTCGTGGCAGAGGTTGGGGAGGGGGAGAGCTGGGTTCAGGGGTGCGTTGGAAGGGCATCGCTTGAATGGTGGGGCGTGGGTTTTCCTGGCCCAGGGTGGCGACAGGAGCCGCGCGGCTGTTTGGGGAAATGACGTGTGTCCGGCTTTTTATAAATATTCCACCACCGAGCGTCCACCTTTGACCCCCTCGGGAAGCTTGGCTTGTTCCCAGAACCCCACGGCACAAAACTCAACGGGCCTCTCTCTCTCTCTCTCTCTCTTTCTCTGTTTGTGTGTGTGTGTGTGTGTATTCGTGTTGGGTTTCTTAGGCCACCTGGCTGGCGCGGTTATTCTTCCTGGCATTCAGGTTGGAAGGAATTTGCCGGGACGCCCCGAGCCGAATGCCACGTGTACCTGCCCGTTCCCAGAGGGTTGCTTTGTGCTCTCAGGTGTCAGCAATACTCCTGGGGGGAAGGAGGTACTGCTGACTCACGAGGAGACAGTAGGGAAACCGGGGGGGGGGGTCCCTGAGCCCCCTGCAGCACTGCCGGAGAAGAACCCAGGCGTCCTAGTTTCTTATTCTCAGACCTTGCCCGGGAATACGACCATGTGTCTTTTATATGAATCTGTACGTTCACATAGACTTTGTGTTTATAACTACAGTACTTATTACTACCTTGTAGCTTTAATGTCATGTTGTCTATTCATGCTGTAAAGATGTCCCTCAATTCCTTGTTCTCAAATACTTAAACGTGTCTTAATCGTACTGGACTGTACATTATCCCTCATTAGTGTAAGCTGCCTTGGGTCCTTTTCCAAGGAGAAAGGCAGGGTAAAAATACTTTAAAATAAATAAACCTGGGGAGGCCTCTGGCTGGCTTCCCTTTGTTTGGTCTCATGTGGTGGGGGCCCCGATCCCTTCATGGCAAGGCTCACGGCACCCAGAAAAAAGAGGGCCAGTTTTCCTTGCATTTGATTCGAGTCACTGTCTCTGTTTGCTGGGTCTCAGTTATTTCAATAAGCGTCTGAAACGCACAGCTCACACTGCCATGAAATTAAGGAGCTTCCTGTCTTCTCTCTCTCTCTCTCTCACTCACTTTGTTGTGGGAGAAAGGATGGGGTCATGGCATATAGGGAAGGTGGACTTGGCCATTCTCTCCTCCCAAAAAACTTTTGCTTTTCAAATGGAAAATACTGTTTTTAGAGGGTGGGAAGAAGACTGCCCCCCCCCGGTCAAATTTTGTAACCCCCTGGCTTTCGGAACCAGCCGGCCTGTGTCTCTCCCATCCATTCATAGGCATTGCTATGGTGTCGGTTTTGGGGTCTGCAGTAGCAGCCTTGTCACGAGGCAGAGCGTGCGGGTCCATAGTTGAGAGATGCAAAGAGCTCCAAATGCATGCTGAACCCCCAGGCAAATCACCAGCTTCGGGGTCCATAAAGCCTGATTTTCAGGCGGCTGCCTTCACCGAAGTCTGTAACAAAACGCAGCCGTTGTGATGGTGGAAACACAAACACACACACGCATTCCCTCCAGTGTTGACACACACACACACACACACACACACACACACACACCCCTCTCCAAAGAGTGACCTCGCTGCCAGATGGGCGGTATAAAAATCTAATCAATAAATAAATAAAATAAAATATGGCAGATGCTCCTGGCATATTTCCAGTGGGTTTGCAAGGAGGCTCGATGTGTGTGGACGGTGAAGCCGCCGGTCGCCTTGCAAGGCATGGTTTCTTGTGAGGGCTCCGAATCCGGGGTGTGTGGCCTCGAACAGCCCCATAACGAATGGGAAGGTTTGGCCTGCCTGGGGGGGGGGTTTGCCAGATCGGAGCGTCTGCGGTTAACACATCTGTCTTTCCCCGCCATTTCCCCCTCCATTACTCGTTTTTTCCATGAAAGATTCACAGCAGAGGGAAAGAGGAAACGACTACACCCTGCCTTTGGATCAAGGGGGCAAAGTGGTCTCCCCCCCCTTCAAGGCACCCTGTTTCCTAGACAGAGTTCTGGAAAGTTGGAGGATTTGAAGGGTCAGAAGAATTCTCTGCCTGGCCCCAACTTCGGCCCTCGTGAAACGGAGGGTGTCAGTGCAGGCCCCCTTGGTTGGCCTGGAAGGACCGGAAGGAGGGTTGGCAGTAATTTTTTTAAAAATAACTTGCGCCCTTCTGGGTTACATTCCCATGGCCAGGGTCTTCAGCTGTGCTCTCAGGCTAGCATTGAGACCTCAAAAATGTAAAGGCACTTGCCCGTATTTACAAAAAACAATAGAGAAGATAGAAAAGGAAGCTTCCCTTTTCATTTGGGATTGATGAAAGAATCAAGCGGAACCTGAAACTTCCATAAATGTCTCTTTAAAAGTCCTTGAAAAGTAACTTGAAAATTCAATTGTTGGATGTACTATAGCAAAAAGCAAACTTCCCACTACTTTATTTAAGTACAGTGGTACCTCGGATAACAAATTTAATTTGTTATCCGAAAAAATTCGTGATCCGAAACATGTTTTCCCATAGGAATGAATGGGAAACTAGGAGTCGGACACGACTGAACGACTGAACAACAACAAAAGAGCCTAGGAAAATGACCCAGACACCTGTTCTTTTGCTCAAAACTCTTTATAAAGTGCACTGCAAATGTACAGATGTGATGCATCCCAGGATAACTCTTTTTTACCGATGCATGCTGGAAATTCGTTATCCGAGGCAGCCTATAGGGAAAATTTGATATCCGAGGCAGACCTATGGCTAGAATTGTGATTCATTATCCGAGGCAGCCCATAGGGAAAATTCGTTTTATCTGAGGCAGGCCTATACCTGGAAATTGTGATTCGTTATCCAAAACATTCGTTATCAGGGGCATTCGTTATCCAAGTTATTACTGTATTTGATTTGTATACAGTACCGCAACCCTCTAGTCATAAGGCTACTCTGGGCAGCACACAGCAAATGGTAGATACAAAATATATAACAAAACAGCAAATAAAGGGGAAAAAAACAAAATTTTAAGCATGATATTAAGCTCATAATAACACATGAAATAATAAAGCAACAATCGGTAGTGGTGGTGGTAGTAGTAACAACAACAGCAAAGTATAAATATAAATAACAAGTGCAAAAGTTGGAAAGATTGAAACCAGAGGGGGCAGGGTTAATGGTTATCAAGCGCCTTTGTTCCTTGTTGAAAAATCAGGGATAGCGAATCTGTCAAGCCATGTTTTTAATTGGCGCTTGAGTTCTCAAAGTGAAGGAGCCAGGCAGATTTCTGGGAAGGAGTTGGTCCCAGAGGCGAAGGGCGGCTACCGGGCCTCCTTCAGAGTCGGCACCCTCAAGTGCCCTCCCTGGGGTGGACGGGTGATGCAGGCCGTTCTTTGTGACAAAAGAAAATATTTTTTCACCCAGCGTGTTGTTAGTCTGTGGAACTCCCTGCCACAGGAGGTGGTGACGGCACCTGGCCTGGATGCCTTCAAAAGGGGATTGGACAGATTCCTGGAGGAGAAGTCCATCCCAGGTGACAAACCATGATGACGGAGATGTGTAATCTCCAAGCTTAAAACCGAGGAACTTCAAGGACAAGATGCAGGGGAGTGGTATCAGGAGAGAGAGATCTAGTCTCGTGCGCTCCCAAGAGGCATCTTGTGGGGCCACTGTGAGATCCAGGAAGTTGGACTCGATGGGCCTTTGGCCTGATCCAGCAGGGCTCTTCTTATGTTCTTATGTGGGGGGGGGGGAGGTGCGCTCTGACAGATAAAGAGGTCCCAAACCATTTAGGGCTTTGAATGTTAACATTGAAGTCAATGTGGAAGGATATTGGTAGCTAGTACAAAGTGGCCAGTATGGGGATACAGTAGCCCCCCCTCCCGCCACATCACGCCCCAAATATTGTGGTCCTGCAATAACAGGGGATCTGCCAGCACCCCCCCTCCACTTTGGTGACAGCGTCCCTCGCGGAGGCCTCCAAAAGTTTCAGAGAGCTCCTCTGTTGCTCAGTCTGGTATGCTAGATCTGGTTTTTTTCCACCACAGCCTTTAATGCAAACAACATGAAACTGTTTTTATCCTCTCTGTGCCTTTTGCAAACTGTTAGTGGGAATTAATGTTTGCAGGACTTTGGGTTTTGGTTAAATTCTTCCAGTTGCACAACAGAAGTGCGGGAATTCACAGAGCAGAATACTTCAAGATCTGCTGAACACCTGTTTCTCATCAACTGGCACATACAGTCTCAATTGCTTTCTGGTTTTTTTTTTTTGCTTAGAATTGTGAACAGATCAGACAGCGAATAAGCAACCAAACTGAGTAGCTTCAGAGAGGCGGGTCTCTCTTTGAATTCAGAGGCAGGGAAGGAGCGATTGGTTAGTACTGGATAGATTGGCAGTCAGCCCAGCCAGACCTTACTAAAAGCAGCATGCGGAGTTGTAAAATAAACTTTAAACAAGGGTTTCCCCTGGAAGCATCATTGCCATCCTCAGTCTTTTTTCCCCCCTGTGTTGTTCTTATAGAGAGTCTGATGAACACCAAGCTGGAGACGGCCGATCTGCAATGGACGACGTACCCGCCGGATGGCCAGGTAACCGGGGGCTTGGTGCAAGGTGCCAGGAGGGGGCCATTTGACACCTCTGGGGTTTAAGAGGCAGAACCCCAGCGGCGTAGTAAGGTTTGGTGGCGCCTGGGGAGAAAGTTGCTTTTGCACCCCTCCAGCCCTCCCCAACCCCATTGCATCCACCCGGGGGGGGGGGGAAATCCTGTGGACATGGGGCGCAGGGTGGGCATTTGTGTGTGCGTGCGTGCATGCGCCTTACCTCCCCTGTGGTGGCCCAGAGCAAGGTGAGGAAGAGTTGGAGGAGGAGGGTGCTGCAGCTATTCCGCGCTCACGCGCCTGCTGGCCTGCTTGCTTCACCACTCGCCTAGCACAGGGCGGAGGTGGTGGCGGCTGTGACAGAGTGGGTCCCTTCGCCAAGCCTGAGGACTGCTGGCGGGAGGGTGCAGGGCTTCCTCCTCCTTCCCCCCACTTCCAGGCGCCCCCAGATTGCTGCGGCCGGGGTAGATGTACCTTTTGCCCCTGATGGCTGTCCTTTGGTTTTCCATTCTCTCGTTTGATGATTGCTTTATTTGATTATAGGTGGTGTTTTGTGTTATATTTAAAATTTGTTTTCTTTTGCATTTGTTTCTCTCTGGATGCTAATTGCCCAGAGTAGTCGTTATCACTAATTGGATAATACTAAACAAAGTGGGGAAAGAATAAACAATACTTCCTGACATGCTGAAAGGAGAAAGGTGTTTGGTCCAATCATGATCCTAAATTGACGTTGTCTAATTTAACTCAAAGGGTGCCCCACTTCCCTTGAAGAAGGGTGTCATTCCAGTTGGACTTGAGATGATTTCCCTGCCAACCCTCCCCCCACAAAAGCCACCCTCCTCTTTATTTAGAAATTAAGCAATGGAAGTAACTTGTTTAAAAATCTATTCTTGGCACTTGGCACTTCCCTAGGCTGAAAGGCACTGCCTTGCAGGATACCACTTACTTACTTACTTACTTACTTACTTACTTACTTACTTACTTACT
>JAHTLZ010004185.1:0-43104 GCA_023846285.1 Phrynocephalus versicolor
TCTATCTATCTATCTATCTATCTATCTATCTATCTATCTATCTATCTGATTTGATTTGAGTCCCGCTCATCTAGCCAAAACTACTGTGGGTGACAAACAACAATGTAATAAATATAAACGTCATACAAACACACACACAAATATAACCTTAAACAATATAAACATTAACAAAAGCTGGTGGCCAAGAGGGGATTTGAGCCCAGGTCCCCTGAGGTTTCATCCACCCCACTCAACATCACCACACGCTGCCTCTCCCAGCATCTCACCGGCCTGATCTCTTCTGAGATTTTAGGGGAGCTTAGCTGGGGCAGGAATGGTTGCAATCTGAATGGGAGGAGGGGAAACATCCTTCAGATGTTAAAAAAAAATCTGGGTTAGGGAGAGGGGATTGGGGTGCCTCCTCCTTGGCAGCCAGCTGGAGGGAAGAAGGAAACGTGTTAAGAAGGAGGAGGCCCTGAAAAGGGATGACCTTAAAAAGCATAGGGGAAAGCGAGTTTTCGCTCCTGGCAATGAAGAAGAGAACAGGCAGGCGTCCAGAAAATTTTAAAAACTGATAAAGCGAAGTTGGTGGAACTTGAAAACTGTTGGGGGGGGGGGGGGGGAAGGAGCTGTTCCCATTATGAGCCATTTGGATCAGGGTGAGAGCCAGAATAGGATAGGATATAGAGTATCATAGAAATCATAGAGTGGGAAGAGACCTGAAGGGCCAATGGATGAATGAGTCCAAGTCCCCAAATCTGGTTGGAAACAGGCCAAGCTAGGGGGAGAACCCTCCCTTCTTTATAGAATCCTAGAGTGGGAAGGGACCACCAAGGGCCATCTAGTCCAACCCCCTGCCATGAAGGAACCCCCATCACAGTATTTCCGACAGATGGCCATCCAGCCTCGGCTTAAAAACCTCCAAAGAAGGAGACTCCACCACCCTCCTTGGTGGCACCATATTATTCCACTGCTGAACAGTTCTAACCGTCAGGAAGTTCTTCCTAAATGTTTAAATTGAATCTCTTTTCCTGTAGGTTGAGACCATGGAAAACAAACCAGTCCCCTCTTCAATGTGACATCCTTTCAGATATTTGAACATAGCTATAATGTCCCCCATCAGCCTTCTTTTTGACAGGCTAAACATTCCCTGAGCCATTCCACGTAAGACATTTCTTCCAGACTACATCTTCTATCATCCCTGACTTAAGTTCTCTGCCAAATCGGGAGAGTGCTAGACCACCATGCCATGGAGGTCCACACTTTTCCCAATCCTGTTCTAAAGTAGAGACCAATCCAGGCTGGATACAGTTACTCATTAGTATTACAATGCCTAGTATCCACAGACAACACCAGCAGGGTCACACAAAAACCAGTTCCAAGCTCTGCCACTAGCTTCCCCCATGTCTTGTGGTGGTGAGTTCCACGAGCAAATGTTAAACACTTCCTTGTGTACAACATTGCTGGGGCTAGAAAGTTGTTCAGGACTGCAGACTCCATTATCCTTAACAACCAGCCATGGTGGGCCACAGAGTTCCCCTTTCCCCGTTTTCAAGTGGTGCCCTGATCCCATCATCCCCCACTGTCGCCTGCAACAAGAACGGGAGGTCCATACCTTGCCATCACTGCTTCCATTTCACCACCTGCCGGAGGTGTAGCTCGCTCTCGGCGGCTACGATTGGCTGTTCGTTCTGCAGGTGGTAATTGATGAGGTGGCTGATGCTTTCAAAGAGGGCATCCTTGGTCCGCACCTGGAGTGACAAAAGAGTCTGAGGGAGTGCCTGCCAGCACTACAGCAGTACAGCGGTGCAGTGCTAAAGCAGTACAGCACTACAGCAATACAGCAGTGCAGTGCTGCAGCAGTATAGCGTTATAGTAGTATAGCACAGCAGTGCTACAGCAGTACAGCGGTGCAGTGCTAAAGCAGTACAGCGCTACAGCAATACAGCAGTGCAGTGCTGCAGCAGTATAGCGCTATAGTGGTATAGCACAGCAGTGCTACAGCAGTACAGCACTCCAGCAGTATAGTGCCGCAGCACTACCGCAGTACAGCGCTACAGCGCTGAAAGCTTCCTCCCAAAACTACAGTTCCCAAAATCCTTTGGGTGGAAGCCATGGCAGTTCAAGTGGACCCAAACTGATATAACAGTGTAATCTGGATACTAGCTCAGCGTGGCTACCTAAGAATGGGCTGGGCCACCACCAGAGATGGCGCTTCGAAGCCCAGGATCCTGCTGGCTCTCCCTCCTTGGGCTTCAGCCTCTTTCCTGACCACCGAAGCAGGGCCTGGATTGGCCCACGGAAGCCCCGTGGAGCAATCTGAACTTAGAAACCACCCGTGACGGAACGGATGAGACCAGATCCTGCCGATCCAGTGCCGACCGAACCATCTGGGATCCATCTGCGTCCTCTCGGCAACACACACGGGTGGAGGCAAGATCCCATCGCTCAAGTTGTTTTCTAACGCACAAAGTGCACGCGGCATTCCCGGTCAGAGGTGCAGCCCTGAGACTGGCACGGGACCGGGAACGCAACCAGTACATCCTTTAAGCAGTGGCGCTTTGTGGCTGGGACTGAGAACCGGGCACATGGGCATTTTCTTGTAATGCTAGAAACCACTTTGCAAACATTACACCCTCCTCTACTTTCCAGAAATACAAAGGGCAATACCCCCCCCAACCTCTGTTTCTTTCTCCGACCACTGGGAAAGGACCCATCCTTCCCCTCTCCCTGCCGTGCAGGTGAACATAAGAACCTAAGAAGAGCCCCTGCTGGATCAAGCCAAGAAAGGCCCATCTAGTCCAGCTTCCTGTATCTCACAGTGGCCCCACCAGATGCCCCTGGGAGCACACGAGACTAGATCTCTGTCTCCTGATCCCACTCCCCTGCATCTGGCCTTTGAAGTACCCTGGTTTTAAACCTGGAGATGACACATCTCCCATCAGGGTTTGTCACCTGGGATGGCCTTTTCCTCCAGGCATCTGTCCAATCCCCTTTTGAAGGCATCCAGGCCAGATGCCCTCACCACCTCCTGTGGCAGGGAGTTTCACAGACTAACAACACGCTGGGTGAAAAAAAAATATTTTCTTTTGTCTGTTCTTACTCTCCCAGCCCTCCATTTGAGAGGATGTTCCCCTCCTTCTGGTATTTCGTGAGAGGGAGAAGAGCGCCCCTCTCTCCACTTTACTGCTTACCACTCCTTCAGGATCCACCAGGAGCAGATGTTTCGGTTGTCCCCCGTGCATCCCAGTCAGGACGTATTGGCCCGGGTTGGTGATGCTATCTCTCACCAGGAAGTCCCCGTCCCTGTGCAGCAGCTTCTCGGCCTCCCGCCGGCTCATCTTGCCGTGGTACCAGGGCTCTTGCTTCAGCTGCTCTTCCGTGGGGGCAATCGGGGCCTTGCGGGTGGGGGGGCTCGGCCACTGGTCCTCAACGGGGGTTCCGTTCCACGCCCCGCAAGCGGACATGGAGTTGTGGAGCTTCAAGGCGTCTTCGAAAGGCCCTGGCAGAAAGCCACCCCGTTATTCTCATGGCCGTACCTGACGTACAGGCCACCCTGATACAGGTTTATAGAATCATAGAACCCTAGAGTTGGAAGAGACCTCCAACGGCCATCCAGTCCAACCCCCTGCCATGCAGGAACCCCCAGATGGGCCATCCAGCCTCTGCGTAAAAACCTCCAAAGGAGGAGACTCCACCTTCCTCCTTGGTGGCAGCAGATTATTCCACTGCCGAACAGCTCTAACTGTCATGAAGTTCTTCCGAATGTTCAAATGGAATCTCTTTTCCTGTAGTTTGAGACCACTGTCCTGAGTCCTCATCTCTGAAGTGACCCTTTCCATCACCCATTTTCAAATCTGGTGCAATGTTTTAAGGCATGGTGGCCTTCATAAGAACCTCAGAAGAGCCCTGTGCTGGATCAGGCCAAAAGCCCATCTAGTCCAGCTGCCTGGATCTCACAGTGGCCCCACCAGATGCATTTGGGAGCGCATGAGACTAGATATCTGCCTCCTGATACCACTCCCCTGCATCTGGCCCTTGAAGGACCCTGGTTTTAAGCCTGGAGAGGACACATCTCCATCATGGTTTGTCACCTGGGATGGACTTTTCCTCCAGGAATCTGTCCAATCCCCTTTTGAAGGCATTCAGGCCAGATGCCATCCCCACATCCTGTGGCAGGGAGCTCCACAGACTAACAATGCGCTGGGTGAAAAAAATATTTTCTTTTGTCTGTTCTTACTTTCCCAGCCATCAATTTGAGTGGATGTCCCCTAGTTCTAGTATTTTGGGAGAGAGAGAAGAGCTTCCCTCTATCCACTTTACTCATGCCCTGCATTATTTTGTACGTCTCGTTTCATCCCTTTTGCTATGGCACCGTGCTGCCTATTAATAGGATGCCCTGTAAAGACACTTCACGGGAGGACCGAGCCAGTGGCGTTTGGGATCCTAGAACGATGGGAGATGGAAGGGGGCGTGTAAGGCCGACGGGAGCAGCTGGAGGTATTTGAACGAAACCTTCACCACCCCCTCTTCAGCGTGGCTGCTGCAGGGCTCTCTCTCCCACCGGACATCTCAGGGGGAAGACTTCTTAACTGTTCGAGAGGTACGGCGATGGGACACATTATTTCGGTTCGGTGGTAACTCTCCAAGGCCGGAGGCTTTCAGGAGAAAGCCGGACCACCCTATGTGCTTTGCTGTGTGAAACTCTGGTGGTATATAAATAAACAAATAAATAAACAAACAAATCCCTGGCTTGAGTTTGGGCTTGGGCTCAAAAGGACCCTTCCCATCGCCCATCATTCTCGGATCCCAAATAAACTTCCCTTCCTCCCAAGGCTGTCTCCCTGTGTATAACATATCGGGTAGAGGTGGGCCGTTCTGATTTTCTATCCCCCCCCCCCACAGCCATCCGCTTCTTATATAATGCACCCTCCACATTATTTTGGAGTGGGAAGGTGACGCTAATAAATTATTATTCACAAGGTAGGAGTCGCCTTCTGTCAACGGCGTTGCCAAGTGCTGCCGGAACGGCGCTGAAATTAGAAGCGCTTCACACCCTCACGAGCGCCCCCCCCCTCATGTGGGTTCTGATGGTTTGAGGCCATGGGGCAATACTTAAAAACACTCATTTCTCCCCTCCCCTCCTCTTGTGCATATGAGTAATTTTTTTCGGGACACAGAGATTAAACTTATTGATTCCAATAACAAAGAGAAAGAGGAATCAATAGGCTCAAGAGCCCTCCTCCACTTCGTTGTTCTTATGACTTCAGTAAATCCAGCGGCCTTACACCGTCCGTTTTCTTTGTTACGCAGGGAACCGGGCTTTGATTTGGTTCCCAGCAGGAATGAGCGACAGGTAACACAGAGTTAATTATGTCAACAAAAAAAGGGTAACGTTCTTTTAGTTGAAAAGCGAGCCGTTACATGGTCACTTTGAGGGCATACCGAGTAAAAGTGCCCTAGTTCCAGCAGTGGCTTGTATAAAGGAATTCATTAATTCATTCCAAATGAAATTCAGTTAAGCAAATTTTCCTTTATACAGATTTCCCATAGGAATGCATTGAAAACAGAGTACAGCGCTCTCCGCCGTTTTGCGGTTCATATACTGCAGTCCCGCTATATCACGGGACCACAGTATATGAAAAAGACCCCCTGGTGTAAGGGGGGGGAAGGCCTGGGGTAAGGGGGGATGGCCTGTCAGAGGCCTCAAAATGACTTCCGGTTCACAGGGAGGCCCTTTCGGAGCCTCCAAAAGACCCAGAAAGGCCCTTGCAGGCCCATTTGGGGCAGCACCAGGCTGGGGGTAAGTACAAGAGCCCCCCAGCTAGGCGCCCCAGGCCTGACCCGACCTGCATCGGCATATCGCAGATTTTCAATTATCACTGGTTGGCTCGGGTCCCTAACCCCCACGATAGGCAGGGGGTCACTGTAATCCCTAATTGCGACCATTTTTATGTTGTACGGATTTGCCCCATTGGCGATTCTGTTAAGCAAATTTCCCCCTATCTCCAGAATTTTTCGTGTTGTACAGATTTTATGTTATATAAACCGTTTGTTATACGAGGGTCCACTGTACTTTCAAAAGTTACTTTTAAAGGCCTTTTTTGGGGGGAAACATAATTTTCTTCAGGTTTTATGCCACTGTCTTTTCAAGCTTAAGTGGCAGAAAAGCGATTTTCCAACATCTGCATTCATGTAACTGCATTTTTTCCATCCAGTGCAAAATTACTGTTTCACAAGCGTGCGGTTCTCTCCTCGGCTGACTTCTGCGTATAAAACAACCCTCAATTTTTAGTCTTAACAATTTTAGACTTATATACAGGAAAACGCTGTAGACTTATAGTCTTATACATGGGAAAATTCTGTAGTCTTATACACAGGAAAATAGTGTAGGAGCCCCCTGGAGCAGTGGTTCAATGCCTGTCCTGCAGGCAAAACTGTGCTCACAGCTTGGGGTTCAATCTCAGGTAGCAGGCTCAAGGTTCACTCAGCCTTCCATCCTTCCGAGGTCGGTAAAATGAGTCCCCAGCTTCATGGGGAAGGGGCAATGTGTAGCCTGCATTACTGTAATTAAACTGTAAACCACCCAGAGACTACTTGAAGTGACATGTGGCGATATAGAAGCAGAACACTTTGCTTTTGCTTTTGCTTTATAGTCTTATACACTGGATAATATAGTCTTTAAAAATAGCTGCCTAGATGCCCTGAACACATCTGACCTTGCCTGATCTTGGAAGCTAAGCAGGGTCAGCCCTGGCTAGTACTTGGATGGGCGACCACCAGGGAATACCAGGTGCTATAGGAACTGGCAAGCCACTCCTGTATACCTGCCAAGAAAACTCCATGGACATGGGGTCATGAAGAGTCGGTCACAACTGTAATTACACAACAACAACAACAACACAGGAAAATACTGTATTTTCCATATGCAGTATCAAACCCGACCACTAGGGGGCCTGTTGATAATTCAGCTCCCCCCCCCCTTTTTACAGGTCAGAATGGTCTCTTACTCATATCAAAGAGGTCCTTGGGGGGGCTCTCCTCAAGAGGCCGGGACACCCCAGTTTCCGCCTGCCAGTTGTCCAAATTCTGCATGTTCACATACATATGCTCTTCGTAATCTTGAGCGCCCGGAGGTTTCCCGTCCGCCTGAACGTAGCCGTCACTGTTCTGCCCTGCAAGGAGACAATTGCAAAGGCCACCACCTGTCAGTCTAATGTTTCAGCGGAGAGCACTATGGTCAGATGGGCAATGTAGAAATCCAATAAATAAATAAATAAATGGTTTTTGTAGTCATCGTCCTGCTCCCAGGAGGACAAGGATGAGCCACGCTGGGGGACTCCAGACTTTTGAGTTTTCAAGGGTTGTGTTCATGATGAAACCTCCATCAGCACACTTACGGCCTTCACCTCCCCCCTGGAAGGAACTCCGAAGGGTTTTACCCGCCTTCCTGTTTCTTGTTGCTTCTGGTCACAGGTTTCTTTTTAAAGAGGAAGCTTCCTGGGAGTCACAGTCCTTTGGGAGGTGCCCTCTGGGCGGTGCTGGCAAGGCTATCCCTCCCAGGAAACATTCAGGTAGATTCCGGTTTGTACATGTATTGATGCTTCCACGTCTGAGCAATAAATTATTTGAGTGGGGAGGTTGTCAAGGGGTGCATGCATAGCCCCCCCAATTGTGTTGTTCGGAGCAAAACACAGAGCGGAGCCCCTGACACCCATTTCAGAACCAACTGGCCCCACGGAGGTTGTGATTCTTGCTAACCCAGCCACTTTGATATCACAAGGACACGCAATTTGCTATCCTGTTTCTTATCCTGTTTTCTCCCTCTACTCCCCCCAAAAAACCTTCTTACCATAAAGATCAGCTTCCCAATTCAGGTTTGAATGGCTGCTGTGGTCCCTCCGAGCTGGAGATCCAACCTTGAGGAGAAATGTTTCAGAAAAAAAAAAAATCAAAGTCACCACCATAGGTGAAGCCAAGCCCTGTTATAGAGTTCAAGTCACTTCTGATTCATAATTCCAGTAGGGTTTTCAATGTATGTGAAGTATTAAAGAAGAGGTTTACCGTTGGTCCCCACCAACAAGTAGGGGCTTGAACCTAGGTCTCCAGTATCCTAGTCCATCACTGTACCTGCTAGACCGCATTAGCTGTCTTCAAGATACATAGGTAAACAACTTCATATGCTATGACAAGCAAACCTTTTCTGTCCCTTGAAGGAGCACCTCTTCAGGTAACATAGTCAGTGCACCATCTAATTGGAAAATTATTTTGAATCAAACCATTGGTCCATCTAGCCTAGCGCTGGAAGCACTGAGTGACAGCCATTCCTTCCCACCCTTCCTGAGAGATGCTGGGCTCAAAGATGGCACCTACCGCATATCAAATGGATGTTGTGCCCTGGCACTGAGTGGTTATGGACATCATGACTATACAGTATATTACTTGGGGATCAACACCCTTATGCTCGCATTTGGAAGTAACCAGTAATATCACCTCTTGGGAAAGAAACAGAGAGCTTTAGGCCTGGCTGGTTTGAGAAAGTGGTTTTGAAACAACATTATGTTCTGGTTTTTCATATAAGTGGTATTATGGTATTTGTTGGACTCAGTAGGAAAGAGATACATAGGCCAATACCCTTTTTGATTTACCGCATATTGAATAACAATCGTACCAACTACAGCCTCAATTTTCCAGGATATCTGTCTCACACGTGGATGGAGGCTGGTTATGCCATAGGATGGATGCCTCTCTCTCTCTCTCTCTCTCTCTCTCTCTCTCTGTCTATCTATCTATCTATCTATCTATCTATCTATCTGTACAAAAATACATAAATAAATAAATAAATAAATATAACAACCCCCCCCCCCAAAAAAAAAAGGCCCAAGGGTTTTTACACTACTCTGTAGCCCCTTTGCTCTTCCCTTGGATGTTTCTGTCCTGAAAAATATTTCAAGCGCCTCTCTCTCTCTCTCTCTCTCTCTCTCACACACACACACACACACACACACACACACACACAGAGAGAGAGAGAGAAATGCAGAGCTGGAACCATCCCGTCCAGCCCCTGGCAACGAGGCCCAGCAAACGAACGGCAGTCAGAGAGCTAAAGCACTGAGTTACCCAGCAGTTTTAATACGAACTGCAGAGCTCGAAGGGATCCTCCAGAGATCCTCCAGGGGGTTCAAACTCCCCACCTCTGGCTCTGCAGACAAAGCGCTAAAGACCAGGAGGATTAATTTTCCAGTAAAACCAACAGCCAACCAACCGGTCTCTCAAATTAAGCAGAAAGGAATTCGATTTTTAAAAAAATATTGGGAAGACCAGTTGACCCCCCACCCCTAAAAGTTCTGAGACCAGGATGGTTGAGTTCCAGGGGACCTCCCAAATGTCCAGGCTGGTTCTAGACACTCTGCAAATAACTTGTTACTTTTTAGTTACTTGTTCACTAAGGTAACTAGTTTACTAGTTATTTAGTTACTAGTTAGTTACTTGTTTATTACTTTGTTTACTAGTTATGTAGTTACTAGGTAACTTTTTAGTTACCTAGAGCTCTTTTTAGTTACCTAGAGCTCCTGCAGCGCCATCAACCAGGAGCGCGAAGGGGGGAAACCAAACTGAAACCCAAAGTGGTTCCGACAGAGCCGGACGGAACCTATGGCCAGCCGCCTAGGGGAAATCCGCCATCACCTGGTTGCAATGGGTTCCACAGGAAAACGGGACGTGACTCACGGAGCCGCTGTGATGGAGGCGGGAGTCCACCAGCCCCCCCAGAGGTGGCTCTTTCCCAGGAATGCTGTTGTAGTAGTCGTGATCGGCAGCATCCTCATCATCCCCCCAGGCAAGATCTTCTGTGCCCGTCGCCCTGACCGGGAAGAACAATCAACAGGCGCATTGCGGAGCTGTGCAATTGAACGTGTTTCGAAAATGCCGTGAAAACCGCTCTTAAGGAAACAATGGATTTAGGAAAAATGATTATTTATCCGAACGATCATCTTCTGCCTAAAGCAAAGTTTCAGAGTCCACTGGGACTTCCTGCTTCCAGTCAAGGAGAGAGTTTTTGTTTTCCCTGGACTTCAAATCCCATCGTCCACCATGGTCAGAGTTCGGCCTACTGGAAAGACCCTTTACGGAACCGGACTTTGGCTCACCAGGGAGGAACGGCTTAGGGAACTGGGAATTTTTAGCCTCTCTAAAAGAAGACTGAGAGGGGATATGATAGCTATGTTTAAATATTTGAAAGGACGTCATATTGAAGAGGGAACAGGTTTGTTTTCCATGGCTTCAGAGACTAGGACTTGGGGCAATGGTTTCAAACTACAGGAAAAGAGATTCCATTTGAACATTCAGAAGAACTTCATGACAGTTAGAGCTATTCGGCAGTGGAATATGCTGCCACCGAGGGTGGTGGAATCTCCTTCTTTGGAGGTTTTTAAGCAGAGGCTGGATGGCCATCTGTCGGAAATATTGTGACGGGGGTTCCTGCATGGCAGGGGGTTGGACTAGATGGCCCTTGAGATCTCTTCCAACTCTATGATTCTATGAAAGGTCTCAACTGGGCGGGCTTTGGGGCTGAGCTAGGCCGAATTCCACCTATGATTCCTGCTCAGAAAGGCCCAGGAAGCATGGGCATGTTGATTTGATGCATTCTTTCTCCAAGACTGGTCATGTGACATGTGATGCGCACTTTAGGTCCCCATGGCAGCATTTTTATGCTCTATTCACGCATGTGCTTTGATTACCGGCATGCCGGGTTTCTAGTTTTACCGCTGGAGGACATGACAAACATTTTGTTTTCTTTTTTTCCTGTGCCAGTAATCCATTTTTAATTTTAAAGAGCAAATGAATTTAAGAAAATATCAATAAATTGAGCAGAATAACATAAAATGCACACAAACAACGCCCCCACTTACTTTTGATGCATACTTCAATTCTCCGAAAATGCGGATCAAAGAATTGCAATCGGAGGGGCAAGGATCAGGAAAACGTGGTGGGTCACACTTCAGGAGGCATGGCAGAGGCATGTTTTTTGGTTTTTGGTTTTTTGTTTTGAAGAGCATCACGGTGGGGACCAGTACTCCAGATGCAAATTTAAAAAATTTAAAATGTGCTTTTTGCGTGGAGTGTGATAGAGGCCCAGGACAGGAATGGGAAGTTTGGGCAGAATGAGACCAAGTGAAGTCTCAGATTCTTCCAACCAAGAGGGTTCCACCACGAGAGCCACATTTGAGCCACCAAGGACAGTGTGGGCGGACCTATGGCACCGGGTGCCCAAGGTGGCTCGCTGATCCCTTTCTGTGGGCACCCGACATTGCCCCTTCACAGCCACCTGGATTCAGGTGAAGCGTTCACTTTCACAGGCGTGGCGGCTTACCTCTCCTGCGGGGCCACGGCCTTTGGTGGACTGTGCAGGTAGTGTTTGAAGCGGAGCTCGAAGGCCTGCCCCACGGTGTTGATGACGCTCTGGGCTAATCTGTCGCAGCACTCCAAGATATGGCATGCTGAAAATCAGAAGAAGACTGGTAGGCCTTCGCAGCCAACCCTGCGAGGTAGGACGAGCTTAAGAATATATAATAGACCCCTGTCTTTGCAGAATCAGTGTTTGTGGTTTCGCTAGTACACTGTCTGAAAATATTAAAAATATTGAAAGGGGGAAAAACCCTCTAGAAATACATATTTCCAAAATGTATTTACCAAAACTGGCCACTAGGGGGAAGACAGAGACCATACTTTGTGCTGTGAAGACTCCAAAGGATGGTCTCTGGCTCTCTCTAGTGGCCAGTTCTGGTAATACATGCTGAAAATACAGTTTCCTGGATTTTTCCCCTTTTACCCTGCTATTTTGAGTGTTTGCTTTTATCTGTGGTTTTCAGCATCCATGTGGGCCCTACTGTCCTTCCTCTTTTCACCATGAGGTAGTCCTGTCTCATGGGGGATAGATCACTGTGGACCGTCTCAGGATAGGTTTAAAAGCCCCCGAACAGCCTGAGAACCAAACCAGAAGGGCCGAGCTCAGACTTACTTCATGTAAAACCTTGCAAGTTTATTTTTCTATTTTTTTTTCATAAAGGGGTTTTTTATGTCCGTCCCTGTTTAGCAATGCAAAGAAAAGGGGAATCACTCTACAGTGTTCCGTTTTGACTCTTACCTCTTTGATTGATGGGATCTTTGGCCACGTAAGCCACGTAGTCGGCCGTGTCCTGATTTTTTAAAAACAACAACAACACAAGAACGGAGAGAATGAGAGTTCAGGATCCTAATTCTGGTTAGCAGAAAGACTAGCAGGGATGGAAAAGAGAGACAGGAAACAACACAAGAGGAAGAAGGAACAGAGACCAAAAAGAAGTAGATTTTCCCCTCTTCAATTTTTTAAAAATCTTATTTTATTGATCTTTTGATATTAATGGACGACAGATCCCCTCAACTCCAGCTAAGGCCTGAAGAAGACATTAGCTTAAAAAAAAAAACCCAATTCCTCTGAATTTTAAGACCCTAACACTCATTTCGTGGCCTTTGCCAAATTCCTCCCCCTCCCCGTAGAATAACAGATGACACGGGCTCAGTATAGATGCAAAAAAGTAGAGGGAAGGGGGAAGTAAAATGGGAGGAAAGGGGTCCAGAATGAATCATAGAATCATAGAATCATAATGCCCAAGGAAGAAAGGGCCACATTGGGGGGGGGGGGCAGTCTAAGTGAATAACAAGATGAAGAGCCATTTAACTGATGAATAACAAAAGGTCCCGCGTGTTGAATTGGGGGAAATGGACAGCTTAAGGGAGCAAAGAGCCTCCCTTGCTCCCGGTGGGCATAATTTATGACATCAGGATTGGACACATCGGGTGTCTCCGTTAAAATTCAGAGCAGATTCACCACCCCGTTAATGTCAGGGTCCACCCTCCTTATATCCGAGTTAACGGGCTTCCTCCAAATCCATGAATAAAGTTCCTGTATTTCCGTTCCCTGCAGTGAGCTCCGTCTGCAGAGGCTGGAATCTAGATCCCACTTGGTCATTCTCTCCTCCGTGGATGACCTCCCACGAATCCCTTTGAGCCCTGTGGCTTTCGTGGTGGCCCTGGCTTCTCCTCCCTCCCTCCCTCCCTCCCAGTGGTAAGCGAACCCTTTCCGGATTTTGGCCCCAACCTTTAGAGGGGGTGGTGTTCAAAACCCTTGACCTCTTTGGAACATAGTTGTCCAACATTTTGGAAATATAAAGTTAAATTTTTCATTCTGGAAAATCAGTGCGGTCTATAGAAATAAAAATAAAAATAAAGTTCGGGCTAAAACCCACAGCCGAGCACCCTTGTCACTGACCCAGGACTTCCTTTGGAGGCTGTCCCTCCCTAGAGCTTCCCAAGTGGGCCCGTGGCTTTTCCCCACCACCACTTCCCACGCCGTGCATTTCCGTTGCTTCCAGATCTGGGGGGGGGGGGTCCTGCTTGCTCCCTTCCCCCTTGCTTAAGGCTTTGAGCTTTCGCCTCCACCCTTACCGTGTCGCCCCCGGAAGCGAAGGAGATGGATTGCATGTGGTGGTTCGCGATGATCTACGGATGGAAACAAGACGGGCACAGAGAGAGAGAGAGAGGGAGAGAGAGAGAGAGAGAGAGATGGGATGGCAGGTGAGGGTGGAAACACACACAAACCGGTGGGGAGGCGGGAAGAGAGAAAAAAGATCAGCCAGGAGAGTCATCCCTATTCAGCAAGTCAATCAATCCAAGCCCCAAGGGAGAGGCAGGATTGGCTCCCTCCACCCAGGAACCCGTAATCCTTTCCAGGACAAATCTTTGCTTTACCTCGGATCAGACACCCAACCCTAAGCCCAGGCGTTAAGGCACAATAAGGCTGTTTGGGTCCCTCCCCTGTCCTTGCCTGTTGTTGTTCCCACTGTTGTTTTTATCCTCCTCCTCCTCCTTCTCTTAGAACGGGCAGAGATGGAAGAGGGACCTTGAAGATCATCTAGTCCATCCCCTGTCAAGCAGGCCACGATGGAGGATTCGAACTCCCAACCTCTGGATCCACAGCCTGAGGCCCAAAATCCCTGAGATGAGTGCCGGCAAAAGGCATAACTGTCAAGTGTTCCCCACGGCCGCCCGGGATGGGAGGAGAGAGGCGTGGCCGCTGGGAGCTCCAGGGGGCGGGGCGCTGGCAGCCTGGCCCTTTAGCTAGCGGGCGTTGAGCCTCATTTGTATGCAGGGTTCCCAGAATCCCTTGCGGCGGCTTCAAAATGCTCACTGTGACCTAGGTGTCTCGCCTTTCTAGGGGATATATATATATATCAATCTGGACAGCTGGTGGGGTGTGGGTTAGGGGTTGCGTAGGGAGAAGTGCTCTCTGGCGGGTACCTGGGGGCCGGCCACCCGGCCGCCCAGCAGCATCCGAAAATCAGCCCTAATTTTTCGGGAAGACGTTGGGAAAGAGTGATGGCTCCGTGAATGTCCCGCCCAAAAAGTGACACTTGACAGGTCTGAAAAGGGCAGATTTAAAGGGGGGATGGGTAAAAATTAAGGAAGAGGTCCTGAAAGTTTGCAGCGAGATGTTCTATTTGCAAAATCAGTGATTTTTTTAAAAATGTTTTTAGATTTAAGGAAGGATTTTTTTTAAAAAAAACAAGGAACTGAAGATTTGGGAGCAATGCCAGCTGCTGAAATTAAATGCAGGTAGGAGGGGTGACCTGATCTTGCTTACAGATTCCGTTAATTTCTTGCCTTGATTATTATTATTATTAGAACATTCAAAACGCGCTTGGACCAGTATTATGTAAAAGATACAAGTTTAAACAAAAAAACTAAGCCTCCGTTACATATACCGGTAATTGGTATAATATGCTACTTCTGTCTTTCCATTTTTTAAATGTTGTTTCAAGAGAGCTGGTTATAATATTTTAAAGAATTTGGTTGTTCCCAAAGTCCCGATGACTCTGGGGGCCACGGGAATGTGTTTCATCCACAAGCCACCAGGTCTCTGTTTTTTGTTTTTGTTTTTATAATTTACCCAATGTTTTTTGTCTTCAAGTCTGGCATTCCCCAGGAACTGCTATGTCAACAATCCAGATATTTCTTCATTCTCTTACTGTTATTCTGTCGAAGCATCATCATCGTAGTTGTCATTTTCATCGTCGTCATCATGGCTATAACTATTACTACAGCAATACCTTGGTTTACGAGCATAATTTGCTCTAGAAACATGCTTGTAAACCAAAACACTCTGATATCAAACCCAATTTCCCCATAAGAAATCATGGGAACCTAGATGATTCATTCTGGGGTCCCATAGACCACATAGTGTACACGCAAAATGCCCAAACTCACAAAATAAGTTGGCTAGAAGTTCACATCCGCACCATGGTTTAGGTACCTGGCTGCAGAATCTGCTCTGCTTGGGACTAACAACTGGATTTTACTCTGCTTTTTTAATGTGACCATCATAAAATGCCATGTGTAGCCCTAGGCACGCTTGACTAGCTGCCCCAGGACTAGAAATGGTTTAAAAAAGAAGGATGGATGTTAAAAACAAAGAAAAAATATAAAGAAAAATAAAACAAAATCCCCCTCTGTTTCGGTGGCTTGTCTGAGACAGAACGTTCTAGAAAATTCCCCCACAGTCCAGCAGGGAGAGAGAAAGAGGCACCATTGGCTCCCCAGCGATCATGTGACCTCCAGTGCTCGTATATCAAGCCATTGCTTGTTGAGCAAGGCAAAATTTAGAATAAATGTTTGTTTGTCTTGCAAAGCACTCTTAAATCAAGTTACTCTTACCGTTTTCTCTTGAAACAAACCCTAATTCCTCACAGGCGAAATCCAACAACTTAAGGTCTAACGCTGTTGATATTTCTGGTGCCCCAGCACTGTCAAGTGGTAAAAATATATAAGGCTATGTATCTGAGCTACTTTAAGATGAATACACAATCCCCGATTGGCTAGAATGACACGCGTGATGGGTCTAGGAAGCATTCCCTTTACCTCCGGGCCTTGGAGGGGGGAATGCCTCATCCTAAAATTTCAGCCACGGTTACCACCCCCTCCCCAGCCCTGTGCTGCCTTCATCCAGTCCTCTGGCTTGGGTGTGTTTGCTTTCAACGATGCCACACATTCTCTATAGCAGTAGTGACAAACCTTTGGCACGCCAGATGTTTTGGACCCAAAATCCCAGAATTCCAAGACTGTACTTCCATGACGGGCTGCATCCGGCCCACGGGCCGTAGTTTGAAGCCCGCAACTAAGATCAACATAGTGACATCTCCCGTCATCCTACATTTACTCTGCGATCCTTGATTGGCTTGGCCTGTTTTATCTTCGGCTGTTTTATAAGGTTTTCACACCCTTGCTTAAAACCTTAGTATCAATAAAATATAATGCGGGATGTATGCCTAGGTGTGGATGGAAGGATGCCTCTCTGGCTCCCCTTACCACCTGACCAAAGGAAGACCCGCTGTGACACCTGGAGGACACGGTCGACAGGAAAGGACTTACCTGTCGGGTGGTCGGGATCATGAGGTTCAGCCCGTCCACGGAGATATTCACGGCGATGCTGATCCCAGCAAAATGAAGGTTGCTTTTGCCAAGAATGGAGAAGAGAGCTTTGTTGGGAGGCTGGAAAGAGAGGAACAGAGAGGGAAAGGCTCAAACGATCCATGCCGAGAGGGGTCCACAACGTCCCCAAACGTTTCTCCGCCAAGCAAAACCCAAATGGAGAGTCCAGTGTGATGCAAGGGAGACTGGTCATGGCCATTTCTCCGGGGACTGCAGATTCGCTCCATTTTTTCCCTCTGAACTTGACAGGAACCTTTAAGTAGCAAAGGGTCTCTCCCATTCCTGCTTCCATTTAAAAAAAATGGTCCCTGTTGGACATTTTGTCTGCAAAGCCTGCGCTATCATTTCTAAGCCACTGTCGCCCTCCAAAGAAGAGACAGGAAGGTATCTATTTATACTACAGTGGTGCCTCGAGATACGGGCGCCTTGTGTCACGAAAAACTCGAGATACGAAAGAGAAGTCCGTCCGGGGTGCAATGCACCCTGGGAATGGAAAACGTCCTCTAAAAGTAAAAATAAAAACCAATATATGAACATTTGTTATGGAAACATTTTGCAGAAGGCTTCCATTCCCAGGGTGCATTGCGCCCCACTCAGATCCATGGTACAAAAAATTCGTGTTACGAAGCGTCCCGAAGAACGAATTAATTTCGTATCATGATCTGTATTTTCGTTCTCTGAGCATGGAATGATTAGCCAAGACTGGCTGTAGCTTTCAGGCACCTCAGAAAGGGGTCTTATCCAGATCAGTTGTGGGACTGATCCAAGAAGCATTGCTGTTATCTCCATTTGTTCTGATTTGGCACTACCTGTTGAATATCTCACTCCATGGGACTTGGATCCCTGATAGGCTGGTAAAATTTGATTATTGTTATGACCCCCTATTAAATCGGAATAGAGATGGGCACAAAATGAACTTTTAGTTTTTTTCATTATTCGAATAACGTTTCGTATTCGAATAACGAACCCCAAAGTGAATTTAGAACAAAACGAAATGAAAACAATTGGTGCTGGTCCTTCCTGAAGGTCTGGTCTTCCTGGCTGCAGGCAGGGGCAACCAGGAAAAAAAAGCCGACTGGCCGGGCCACGTGGGCAGCAGTAAAAAAATGCAATAAAATGCAATAAAAATAAATTAAAATAAATAAAATAAAAAAGGAGCACCAACCCGGCCCTAGGGGTGGCCGGGTTGGCGCCCTAAAATAAATAAAAAATATAGAACATAAAAGAAGCGCCAGCCCGGCCCCAGGGGCCAGGCAGTCGGCACTTGGGAAAAAAAAGAAGAGGTACTGACCCCAAGCCAGTGCCTCAAAAACCCCCTGCCTCAGGGGCCAGGATCACCCTGCCGCTGCCACCACCACCACCACCCGGTATGTGTTGATGATTGAAGATGATGATGATGATGATGATGTGCATGATGAGGATGAGGATGCTGCCAGTCCAGTTTGTGCACTTGTTGTCAACGTCTGTGGGGTTTTTTTTTAATGTTTTTTCCCGCCCACCTGCTGTCAAATAGATTAAATCACGCAAAGCGGGGGGAAACGAATAACGAATCAATGAACCAACGAAACGAATCTTTCAAAAAAAATCATTAAAAATGAAATGAAACGAACCAAACCCTAATACGAACCGAACCAAAACGAATTGCTGAGATTACTATGACCCCTCTTGACTAGGATTCCTGATAGACTAGTAAGCAATCTGAGATTCTTGTGACCTCACTTGGATCCCTGATAGTTTAGTGAGAATCTCAGGTTGTTCTTTGCTCCCTTCCTTTGTGCAGAAGCCTTGAGGACTAGGAATTTAACTTCACGATGCTCAATCTGAGCAAGTTACTTTGAAAGGCAGTGTTTTCCCCACCCACACCCACGAATTCTATAATTTAACATCCTCATCTGAAAAAGGTATTCCTCTACAGATCTTCCTTGTGAAATCAAACATGCAGCAAAGGTGGCTCAGCTTCAGCACGGTTCAATATTTAACTAGATCTTAATACAATCACATTCTGCTTCCTAGATCATGCCTAGCATTTTGGCAATTTTATTTTTAGCTCCATTTCACTATTTGGGTAGTATTATCATTATAGGGTTTAGATCATATTAATCCTCAGCCTCAGCTGACTAATCAGTTAATGGATCCCATTTGAATAAATTTGCATCTTTTCCCAAAGACTGCCTTCCGCTGCCCTGCAGCTACTAAAACAATAACGAGGTATTTTTGCCACCTCATCAACCTCTTCTTCCAATTCTTTGTTCAATTAGAAATGAATCATTAATGTTTTTTTTCCTGTTCTTTTTTTTAAAGCGCCAACATGAAAATACCCTCCTGAAAATCAAGAGCCAGGATGTTGAGTGTCAATTCCTTGCTTATTTGGAAGACGAGGTCTCTTTGCTGTACTGTAACCATGACACAACTGATCTGAAATGTTTTTGGCCCGACGGAGGCTGTTTGACTACAATTCCCATAGAGTGCCGACTCTAAGGCTTCAGGGAATAGAGGCCATGACGTGCGGCAGCTCTGATTTTCCAGGGGCAGTGGGTTCCTGTTGAGTTTTAGCCCGAACTTTATTGAAAAGTGCGGACAAAAACCCCAAACAATTCACCGCCGAAATCAGTCACCGATCCACATTCGGTACATTGTCGAGAGGAGGGGATGCCGGGCTTACCTTTTTCTTCCAGGTCCCTTTGACGCCCGGTACTGCCTCATGCAGGCGGTTGATGGCTTCCCTGTACCAGAAAGAAAGAAAGAAAAGAAAAGAAAAGAAAAGATTCTTTCAAGACAGGAATTCTTATGTGCCATCTCTCCCTTGACTTCTGGTGACCCTATGAATGCGTGATTTCCAAAAGGTCCTCTCCTCCACAACCCCAACCCGCTCTTGAAGACTCGCAATTCGTGGCTTCCTTGAGGGAATTTGTCCATCATGTGTTTGGTCTTCCTCTTTTCCTGGGTCCTTCAAGCATCCCTAGCATGATTGTCTTTTCCTGAAAATCTGGAAATACCATTGAAATCCAGAGAATCTGGGGAATTGCCACGCAGGAACTGGCTTGGAAAAGCTCCTTAGGCAGAATTCACCCCCTTACCGTGGGCTCAGGAATGCAAGCGTTCAGGGATTGCTTTGAATTCTGAGAGGAATCTCTCTTTCAGATGTAACTCAGCAGCCTGAATCTTCAGTTCCAAAGTCACTTGTGGGTCAACAGTGGGAGGGATAAACAGTCTTGTTCATTCCAGATATCCGGAGTGCCTCCGCGTTCCATTATCCACAGTTGGTCTGTGCCCTGCTTCAGCCAGACACAGGGCCCTCCCCTTGCTGTGAGTCCCCACCCCCCACCCCAACCTCTTCTCTCCTTACGTGGTGGTGGTTATCCATGGCGGGCCACAGCCCCTCTCGGCCTCCTTGTGAGGCTTTGGGGTGGAATCTGATGGGGGGAAATATGACTTCTAGCAAGGAAGCGAGACATTTTCCCCGACCCCCCGACCCCTGTGCCCCAGGACTGTCTCCTTTCTGCTGCTTGGGTGGGAACCTTTTGTTGGGGGGGGGGACCCAGATAGTTATTTACACACAAGGCCAGGATGGGTCTGCTTGGCTGATGTGAGAACAGGGTGGTGGACAAGGGAGGTCTGTAGCCCAATTCAAGCATTAGGGCTGTGGAAGGAAGGAAGGAAGGAAGGAAGGTGATGATAGATGGAAGGAAGGAAGGAAGGAAGGAAGGAAGGAAGGTGATGATAATTGAAAGGAAGGAAGGATGGATGGAAGGAAGGAAGGGGATGGATGGATGGAAGGAAGGAAGATGATGGATGGATGGATGGATGGATAGATGGAAGGAAGGAAGGTGATGGATGGAAGTAAAGAAGGAAGGAAGGTACTAATGAGAGATGGGTGGGTGGGTGGGTGGCTATCCTTACCTGGTGACTTGTGTTCGGGTGTTGAAATCCAGTGACCTCATGGAGCGCAGAATCTCAATACATCCCATGTACTGGGAAGGGGAGAGGGCACAAAACCCAGAAATCAATCAAGATCCAGAGACAACCATTCTTCCTGATGGACAATATTCTACTCCGGACAAACATTCCACCCTTGCTGTTGTTCTAGTGAAGGAGCCCCACCTCCCTCTCCGACGGAGAGTCCCAACGTTGGATTACAGCAGGGAATTTGAAGTTCCCTTGCCCAAACTACAAATCCCATGGTTCTGTGGGGTGGCGCCGTCGAGCAGGACCCCACGGATTGGATCCCTCGCTGATTCCCAGCCACAGCCACCAACCGCAGGGACGCAGAGAAATAACAAAAAGCGATGGCTTCTTTGTAATCGATGGCCCTCCTCTCTGCGTCCCTTTCCGTTTTGGATCCAGGATGGAGGAACAATTATAACCTTGTCCTGCTTTCCCTTTGACATCCGCCTAAGAGTGATTTATAACCCAGCTCCCCAGAATGGGGCTAAATGGAGTCGCCTAAGGGTTTACCACCCCGGTTTTATCGGCCAACATAAATTACCGCTAATTTAATTAAGGGGGGGAAGGGTTAGGGCCAAGCAGCTGACCACGTATCTGCTAATTGACTTAAAGAGGTTCTGCCCGGCAGAACAGAAGGGGGAGAGATCTTTATTTAAAAGCCTGGCATCCCAGATTTAAATTATACTTCCTGATCTTCTGTAGGTTCTCGGCTTCCTTACAAGGTCCTCTTTTTAAGATGCTCTGAAGCGGTGCTGTGTGGACGACAAGCCTCCTCTCCTCTTTCTTTGTTTGACTATTTATTTCTACCCTAATTTTGTGGGTTGTTGTTTTTCCAGGGAGTTCCGCCCTCTCTCCCCGCATGACCATCGCAGCGACCTCCCTGCGAGGTAGGCCACCCGACAAGAGCTTCCTTGGGCCAGAGGGGATGGATTCGAATGAGGGTCTCCCGAGGTTTGGCTCTGAAGGTAAAAACACCCCCGCCCGGCTATGTGGTGACCTTTGTTGGTCTGGGGGCGGAGGGGAAAATGAGGTTTGGGTCTTATTTGTCGGGGACTTCCTCCCCCCCACACACACACACACACTGTTTTTTTTCCCACCTCGTTCAGGGCAAAGGCTGCCCTCCTTGCAACAATAGAGACCGACGGGCTGGAAGGCCCTGGCTGAATTCCGCAGCCGAGTCAAGGATTTGAACCCACAACGTACCCCGTTCCGCGCGACGGACTGTCTTTGTAGTCAAGGGGGCATCTGAAGCCCCACCATTCCGGGCCCGCAAAATTCGCCATCTGCTGAGAGGTGATCACCGTGGTCTCCTGCGTGGAAACCCCAGGGACTCGGTGATCCGCAGGGATCCTTCCAGTGCTGCTGTTCTAATTTTATTATTATTATTTTCCTTGGCTGCAGCCGCCTTGTTTGCCAAAGTCCCTTGTTTTGCCAAAGGAGGAGCGTGCAACAGGAACGGATTTCAAATTGGGAGTGCAAGCCAACCTTTGCCCACACTGGGCCCCTTCCAGAGACTACAAGGTCCACCATCCACTCCCCAGGGGAGCGTGTGACCAAATGCAACTGGACTTTTGGTTATGCGGCTCCAATGAAGCTGTCCATAGTCCCCCTAGTCCAAGCATGTCTAAACTTCGCCCCTCCCTATGTTTTGGACCACAACTCCCAGAATTCTAAGCTTAGATTTCCAATGGCAAAGGACTGTGGGAATTGTGGTCCAAAACATCTGGAGGGCCGGAGGTTGGACATGCCTGCCCTAGTCTCTCCCGGCCATCCCGAGATCCTGGACTACAAGCGCCACTGTCCTTAGCCGGTGCCTGGGGATCATGGGACTTGTGGTCCCAGCAGGACCCGCCCTGGAGGAAGCCTGGGGTGCACTGGTCTCCCCAACCGGCAGCCCTGGAGACGGCCTTCAACAGCCGAAGCCCTGGTGCTGAGAGAAGGCGGCCGCTCGGCTCCCCTTGTCCCGAGAGAGGATCTGACCTCTTGACCTTTGGCTAGGGCTCAGGACTGACCCAGCCTGTCCAGCGCCCAATGTCGAAGTAGACAGACCGGTCAGATCTGCGTTCTTTGGATGATGACCTTTCAATTTAAATAAAAGCAATGTCCCCCACGAGCGGGAGTGTCCCCCTTACCCGGACAATGTAGGAGACGCCTGGGCTGACCACCCGCTCATCCGGATGCAGCCAGCCTTGGACGGGTTTGCTGATGAAGCTCCCTTTCCGGCTCCACTCCTCGCCGCCGGCCGCTTTGGTTCCCTCGGCCCGGGGGGCTTTCCGGCCGCCCCCACCGGCCGCCCCTCCGCCCCGCAGCCGGTGCATCCCCGGCAGGCCGCAGGGCGTGGCGCAGACAGGCTCGCAGGCACTGAGGACGGCCGCCAGGCCTGAGGATGCGGTGCCGCCACTGCCCCCGGCCTCTGCCGCCTTGGCCGAAGACGAAGAGGAGGCCGAGAGCTCTTTGCTGGCGCTGGAGGGGCTGCGGCTCAGGAACCCCGACGGGCTGGAGAATTTCCACTGGCTCATCCTGGGAATCAACATGCAGAAGGTGGTGGCAGGATCCTGCTCCTCGCCCGTCGGAGGAGGAGACGGTGGCGGTGGCGGCGGCGGTGGCGCCGGGCGAGGATGTCCCAGAGGGGTCGGGGCCGGCATGGTGGACGGGGCCGGCTGGGCCGGGGCGACCTTGCTGCTCATGGCAGCCTGCGGCAAGGGCGTCGTCCGCCCTTCGTTCCAAAACCGGTCGTACTTGGGTGCGGCGAGCATCCCCCGCCGTGGCGCGCGTCTGGCTAAGTGGTTTTAGAGTGCTCCTCCGGCCAGCCTGTTTCGCTGCCGCTGGGCTCGCATCCTGGCCGCGCCGCCGCTCGTCCCTCCCCGGGTGTGGACCCACACCACCTCCGGCAGCCGACCTCTCTCCCCCCCCACCCCAGCCCTTGGGGGAAGATCGGTTCACACGACAACGAAGGGGGATGATGTCATGGCACCCGTCGCAGCCTGGCCAGGCGTGGATGCTTCTCCCGCCCTGCTTTGCCAGAGAAAGCATCCTTGCTCTCAAGACAAGGACGGACGATGCAGGCTAGATCCCGGCCTGAATCAGAGGCGGGGGGAGGGGGAATGGGACAGCGAACAACCTTCCATGGGCCGTCTTGAACATAAGAATGCAAGAGCCTAAAAAGAGCCCTGTGCTGGATCAGGCCAAAGGCCCATCTAGTCCAGCTTCCTGGGTCTCATAAAATCAAAACTAGACTATGGGTGATGCCTTCATAGGCTGCTACTAGAAAAATAAAAAGGTGCTGAGCTTTTGAGAGCAAGCCCTCTTTTTCAAAGCAGGATCTCCCAGTGGCCCCACCAGATCCCTCTGGGAGCGCATGAGACTAGATCTCTGTCTCCTGATCCCACTCCCCTGCCTCTGGCCCTTGAAGAACCCTGGTTTTAAGCCTGGAGATGACACATCTCCATCATGGTTTGTCACCTGGGATGGACTTTTCCTCCAGGAATCTGTCCAGTTCCCCTTTTGAAGGCATCCAGGCCAGATGCCATCACCACCTCCTGTGGCAGGGAGTTCCACAGGCTAACTACACGCTGGGTGAAGACAAATTTATTTTGTCTTGCACCTTGCCATGTTGGGTTTTGCTTTCGCCCCTGTGGCTGACTTCCTAAGGGCGGTAACCACCCAGAGCACAGCTGTGTGTCAGTGTCATGAGGACTAGATCCTTAGATGCACTTGCTGCGTACTTTGGAATGGTGCAGAATCTTCGTCAACTGCCATGTCCTCGTAGACCGGCGATGGCAAACCTTTTGGAGACCCGGGGGCCCAAACTGCAGTTAGGAACCCAAGCTAACTATAAAGAAAAACAAGTACAAGGAATGGAAAAATGGGAAATGCACCAAAGAGGAATATAAGCAAACAGCTAATATATGCAGGGGGATGGTAAAAAAACCTAAAGCGCAAAACGAACTTAGACTTGCCAGAGACATTAAAGATAATAAAAAGGGTTTCTTTAGTTATGTCCGCAGCAAAAGGAAAAATAAGGAAATGATAGGCTCTCTGCGTGGCAATAATAACCAGTTACTAACAGGAGACAAGGAAAAGGCAGAACTACTCAACACCTTCTTTGCCTCTGTTTTCTCCAAAAAGGAAGAAAGGGATCCACTGGGACAAAGACTAGATGAGGTAGGATGGGAATTGCAACATGGAATAGGTAGAGAGGTAGTAGAGGAACACCTGGAAACATTAAATGAATTTAAGTCTCCTGGGCCAGATGAGTTACACCCAAGGATATTAAAAGAACTGGCGGAAGTAATTTCAGAACCATTGGCAATAATATTTGAGAAGTCCTGGAGAACAAGGGAAGTCCCCATCGATTGGAGGAGGGCTAATGTTGTCCCCATCTTCAAAAAGGGAAAGAAAGAGGACCCAAATAATTACCGCCCAGTCAGCTTGACTTCAGTTCCTGGAAAGATCCTAGAGAAGATTATTAAACAGTCAGTCTGCAATTATTTAACAAACAATGCTGTCATTACAAGAAGTCAACACGGGTTTCTTAAAAACAAGTCATGCCAGACTAATTTGATCTCTTTCTTTGATAGAATTACAGGCCTGGTGGATGAGGGGAATGCTGTGGATATTGCTTATCTGGACTTTAGTAAGGCCTTTGATAAGGTTCCCCATTATATTCTTGCTAAGAAGTTAGTAGAAAGTGGGATAGATAGTGCTACTGTTAGGTGGATTTGTAATTGGTTGACTGATTGCACCCAAAGGGTGACCATAAATGGCCTCTCTTCAGCTTTGAGAGACGTGACCAGTGGGGTGCCCCAGGGTTCTGTTCTGGGTCCAGTGCTCTTCAATATCTTTATTAATGACTTGGAGGAAGGAATAGAGAGTATGCTAATTAAATTTGCAGATGATACCAAATTGGGAGGGGTTGCTAATCCCATAGAGTATAGGATGAAAATTCAAAAAGACCTTGACAGATTAGAGTGCTGGGCCAAAGCCAACGGAATGGATTTCAACAGAAGGAAATGTAGGGTGCTACATCTAGGTAAAAAAAATGAATTGCACAGATATAGGATGGGGGATACATGGCTGGAGAATAGTACCTGTGAAAGGGATTTGGGAGTCTTAGTGGACCACAAATTGAACA
This sequence comes from Phrynocephalus versicolor, assembly GCA_023846285.1. Classification (NCBI taxonomy): domain Eukaryota; kingdom Metazoa; phylum Chordata; class Lepidosauria; order Squamata; family Agamidae; genus Phrynocephalus; species Phrynocephalus versicolor. The sequence continues at coordinate 25,583 of JAHTLZ010004185.1, forward strand.
TGAGTCAGCAGTGTGATGCGGCAGCCAGGAAAGCCAATGCAATTCTTGGTTGCATCAACAGAACCATCGATTCTAGATCAAGGGAAGTGATAGTACCACTCTATTCTGCTCTGGTCAGACCCCACCTGGAGTCTCATGTCCAGTTCTGCATGCCTCAATTTAAAAAGGATACTGACAACCTCGAGCAGGTGCAGAGGAGGGCGACCAGGATGGTTGAGGGTCTGGAGGAAATGTCTTATGAGGAATGGCTTAGGGAACTGGGAATATTTAGCCTTTCAAAAAGAAGGCTGAGGGGGGATATGTTAGATATGTTTAAATATTTGATAGGATGTCCTATTGAAAAGGGAACAGGTTTGTTTTCCATGGCTTCAGAGACTAGGACTCGGGAACTTGACATGACGGTTAGAGCTGTTTGGCAGTGGAATAAGATGCTGCCACCAAGGAGGGTGGTGGAGTCTCCTTCTTTGGAGGTTTTTAAGCAGAGGCTGGATGGCCATCTGTCGGGAGTCCTGTGATGAGGGTTCCTGCATGGCAAGGGGTTGGACTGGATGGCCCTTGGAGGTCTCTTCCAACTCTAGGATTCTCTGTAATCAAAATAATAATAATACTGTAATAGGGAAGCTGCTCTCACTGCAAACCATTAGCTTAAATTCTTAAGCCAGAATGTTCTTCCATGCCCCAGGCCACACTTCCTGTCTCTTTATCCTTGAAAGATAACCTGCAACAGATGGTATTTCTCATTGCGCATGTTTTGACTGGCACAGAATCGCCGAGGCCAATTCCTTCTGAATTCACAAGGAAGGAACCAGCAAAACAGTCAGGTGGAGGAGAGGGTGTCAGCGCCGGGGAGGGCGTCCCTGTGTGGCCGTGGTCATCACAGCCCCATCCTAAGCCCGCAACCTGTATTGGCTTTGGGTGGGTGGGTGTGTCTCATTTCTGAATCGACAACTACCCAAGAGGTGAGCACACCGCCAGGTTGCCGGTTCAGAGCAGCGGATAGCAGGATTTGAACGAATGCCCAGGAGCCGGCCCTCCCGCACAGTTGGTGTTGTTGGTTGGTGTACAACATCATCAACCCTTGAATATTTATTTGCATTTTGCTGTAAACCGCCCAGAGTCCCTTGGGGGAAATCGGAGCAGTCCAGAAATGCAAAAATAAATTAGAAAAATAAATACATAATATATTAGATACATATTCATAAACGACAGGAGAAAAAACATGAATTAAGCCTATTAAAACCCCTAGATGCACAAATAAAAACCAATTAGCAGTAACATAAATTATAAACCGGGGGGGGAGGCAATTTAGAAGCAGAGGTGTTCTACATCGGGTGTTACGGGCATCCTAATAATAGAATCCTTGGGTCCTACTTGCCTTTTGGGTCTAGGAATGCTTCGGCGAGAGGGTTGCGGTTTCCTTATTATGAGGTTTGCAGCAAGCCTGTTATAAGCCCCTGGTTGTGAGAACCCAGTTCCAGCATGTCCAACGAGAAAGAGAGAGAGAGAGAGAGAGAGAGAGAGAGAGAGAGAGGAGGCCCAGCCAAGAAAGAAAGGTAAGGTAAACACCCAAAGCCGGCATTTTTCAAATACATTTTAATGTATTTTATTTTTATTTTTATTTTTTTAACCAAAAAGCACCTTCAAACTATGGATTCTTGTCATCGGTTTTTCGGGTTGTTTGGCCCTGTTCTGGAATGATGCTGGAACATGGCCAAACCGCCCGAAAAACTTGCAACCGCTATCGGATCCCGGACACAAAAGCCTTTGAGGACAAAACCAAACTTGTTTATTGTTTGTTTACTGCTGTGCCGCTTTTCTCACAGTGCATAGCCCAACGACCACTTTGCGCTGCCACCCTCCCTTTTTTTAAGCCGAACCATCGGGTCTGTAGCTCCTTGGCAAACACACAGAACAACGCATCTGAGATTGACCTGGTTTTGCGTGGAGTGCTAAAAGTTCACTACCACTGGCATAGCACCTTTGCCTGGTGCAGTGGTGGAGAACCTTCAGCCCTCCAGATGTTTTAGACCACAACTCCCACAGTCCTCTGTTACTGGCAGTCTAGGCTGGGGATTCTGGGAGTTGTGGTCCAAAATGTCTGGAGTGCCAAAGGTTTGCCATCACTGGTATAGATAGCGCCTTTGCCTGGTGCAGTGGTGGCGAACCTTCAGCTCCCCAGATGTTTTGGACCACAACTCCCACAGTCCTCTGTCACTGGCAGTCTAGGGTGGGGAATTCTGGGAGTTGTGGTCCAAACCATTTGGAGTGCCAAACGTTCACCACCCCTGGCGCAGGCTGTAAATCTGCCAGAGCTCCCAGAAAGGGGGAAAGGATGGGATTAATCATCCTTTAATAGCTCCTGCTGTTTTGGCCCCGCCTCCTCCTCTCTAGCTCCCCCTCCTCAGCCAGAAGCTGCGGCCACTTAAGAGCGATCGCAGCTTCTTAGATTAAAAAAGAGGTTTAGAGCCGTGCAGCCATTAAAACAAAAACAAAGCTAGACTATGGGTGGTACCTTCATAGGCTGCTAGCAGAAAAATAAAGTTGCTGAGCTTTCGAGAGCAAGTTCTCTTTTTTCAAAGCCGGTATAAAAGTCCAAACATGGCAAGGGATGTGATTTGCCAGGAGAGACTCCTTAAGAGTTCACGGGGGAAGATGGACGCCAGGCTTCTTCTTGGAAGGCACAGAGCAGCACGGTCCGATGGAGCTGGACTTTACAGACCAGTTGTTTACCTGCATTTTCTGCATAGTTTCCCATCGGCGAACTACGCAGTAAAAGATTGCATGCTAACCAGGAAGAGAAGCAAATTCTGCTCCCGGCCGACCATGCTCCTCGAACAGCAGTTTCAGCAAAGTATCCTAAACCACCGCCAGGGACTGGATTTAAAAACTTCGCTCGAAAATGCTTACTTGTTGGCTTCTGTTGCAACGACAGGACACTGAAAATACGCAGTAAATTCAGTTTCTCCCCTTTCTCCCCGGCTTAAAAGACGGAGCCTTGGAAACTGGAGCTGGAAAGTAGGACAAGATGCGTAGTACATAGGTTAGGACAGAACCAGAATAGGAAGGTACGACGCAGAGGCGAGGACACCATCTGCTCATTAAAAACCACGTGACCATTCCTGAAAAAAATACGAAGGAAATTTAAATACGAAGGAAACCCAGGTATGACCGCAGTCTTAGATGTCGTTCTCCAGCACTGCGTTTCCAAAACATCTGACCAGGACTATTGGGTTGGGCGATGCAGAGGGGAAGCACGGGAAAAAGTTCAAAATCCAGGCTGACAAGGCGGGTTCGGTTACAGGATCTAAGCACCCCTGATCTCGCCTGATTTCTGAAGCTAAGCAGGGTCAGCCCTGGTCAGTACTTAGATGGGTGACCACCAGGGAATACCAGGTGCTGTCGGTGCCTGGAGTAGGAACTGGCAAACCACTCCAGTATCCCTGCCAAGAAAACTCCATGGACATGGGGTCACGAAGAAGAGTCAGTCACGATTGTAACAACAGCAACAACAAAGGGTGTGACCACAGGGGGATACAGCAGGCATTCTGACAAGCGTTCAGGGTGAAGTCCACGTTTTGGGCAGCAAGTCCTGAGTCCTGATTTAAAGCAAACACCCCCCCACCCCAAGAAAAAAAGGTGACTGGGTTCTGAGTCGTGAGTCAAGTCTGAGTCCTTTAAAAAGATGATGATGATGGTGATAATAATAATAAATCTCTGAGCTCCTTCCTAGTTGAGTCCTTGGTGTAACTTAAGCCTGTCTTAATCCCGTGACTTCTGTCCATCTCCCCGCTTCTGGCTTTTTAAGCTCACCGGCTCCTGTTCACGTCCCTTCTGCTTCCAGCCGAACGGAGAATATCCCCCCCCCCCCCGGGGCGGGAGGGCATCATCCTCAATCTCCACCTTTGTTGGCCGGGATATCCCTCGTCTTCAGGAGGCTGTTCCAGACCAGGTCCGCTTGGGCGTCTGAGGGCACGGCTACATTCGCACTGTTCACCCAAGCGACACATTTGCTGTGCCTCAGCAGAATCCACCTTTTCATTCTGGATTCGGAAAGTTCTGCGTCCAACCACTGCCACTGTGCCCAGAGTGGGTGGGAGAGCCCCTTCCCTTGCCACCAGAACAGTTCCCGCCAGCTGCCGTTGACCTCGTGGGTCCGATTGTTGGACTCGGGGCAGAAAATTCTTTGCCCACAGTTGGGCACCCTTTTTCTTTTGGGTTGGCTAGTGTTGGGAACCCAACCTGCCCTCTCAAATAACGCTTCTGTGTCCCTCCAGGTCCCGGACCGGGATGCTACCGCTTGCCTCCTCCGATGGTTGGATCGTTGCCCGTCTTGTGATCTCTCAGGGGTCAGCAACTCAAGAAGATGGGCGGAAAGAGGTCGCAGCTTCTTAGATGCCGTTCTCTGGCGCTGCATTTCCAAAACATCTGACCAGGACTATCGGATTAGCCAATACGGAGGGGAAGCATGAAAAAAAAATAATTCAAAAACTGGGCTGACAAGGCAGTTCGGGCACAGGATCTGAGCACGTCCCATCTCACCCGATTTCGGAACCTAAGCAGGGTTGGGTGACCTACCACTCCGGAGGATCCACGATGAAAGGCATAAGGTACTCGGAGTGACGGACCCCGAGCGAATAAGAAGGGGCTCTTCTCTTGTGCACCCTCACCTTCTCGGGGCTGTGCGCTCCTGGCCCCGGTGTGCAGAAAGGGCTCGCAGCCTTCTTGGTCCTCCCAAGTATAGAATACGCAGGCGGGCGGCGCAAGTAGACGCTGGGGTCCGTGGTGTTGTAGCAACCCGGGCCTGGGGTTTGGGAGAGGTCCTCTGAGTAGCCGCCTCGGGCGTTGCAGCCTGAGAGTGTGAAACTAGGGCTGGAGGGCTTGCTGAGGACGTGAGGCCCGAGCAGCGAAGGGAGGGTGTAACTGTTAGGCGAAGGGACCGGGTCCACGCTGCGGTGTTTGGTGCGGGAACCCATGGAGAACGACGGAGCGCGGCGCTGAGAGGCAGGAGGCACCCTTTCCGGGCTGTACGTGGCTGGTCCGGGAGACTGAGGAAAACCTGTGGGGAAAATGTGGAATATTAACCACAACGCTTCTATCTTCTAAGGCATAATGCCATCTCTTTTAGCTCTTGGTGAGGTTTTTTTTTTTTTTTGTCTGTTTGGCCTTGTGTTCTGGAAGTTTTTCTTCTCTGTGGCTGGCATCTTCAGAGGGCAAGTTGCTCAGGGAACTGGGAGTTCTCTCTGTGCTCTGGGGTAAGGAGTGAGTGAGACTGTGGAGTTTTAAAGTTGTGGGAAAGAGGAAGCTTGTCCTATACAGGAAAATAGGTGTTAGTCATTGTATTGTGATGGAGGGATTAAGAATTTAAAACTTTAAATTCCCCTAGCATGGAATTGGCCTTCTTCAACACTGCCATACTTTGGGTAGTAGACACCTTCATGGAGCTGCCCACCAACACACACATCGTGGGCAACATCTGTCTCTCCACCCAGCCTTCACCACGGCACTCAGCTTACCTGGAGGTTTCGCTCGGGACAGCATGGAATAGGACGGACCCCTCGTCCTGCCAAAGCGCGTGAGCCCCGGTTCCACGTAGTAGCAAGGGCCAGGACTCGAGTCTTTCACATGTACTGAAAAAACATAACAAAAAGGGACCCCCTGAGGCGGCATGTGGCTACTAAAAGCAGACAAGCAGGCCATGCCCTTCAGCTGAGTTGCGTGCTCACCAATTAACTCCAAGGCCTCTCTTGCATGCACGCTAAATGCATATGTTGATTGGATGCGTACTTTTTCCAAGACTGGTCATGTGACATTTGATGTGCACTTTCCGTCCCCGTGGTAGCATATCTTTGATGCTCTATTCACGCGTCCCCATGGGCTCAAAGCGCATCAAATTCCTGTTTTGAAAAGCTGTTTTCTTCATCACTATTATATATATATATATAATATACTGTATATGTAATTTTTTTAATTAATACGCTTTGATTACCGGCATGCCGGGTTTCTAGTTTTACTGCTGGAGGACATGACAAATGTTTTATCTTGTTTTTTTCCCTGTACCAGTAATCCACTTTTTAAGCTTGAGCCCCGTGATGCAGTGGTTAAATGCCTGTCCTGCAAGTAAAACTGTGCTCACGACTTGGGGGTTCAATCCCAGGTAGCCGGCTCAAGGTTGACTCAGCCTTCCATCCTTCCGAGGTCGGTAAAATGAGTACCCAGCTTGCTGGGGGGGGGGGGCAATGTGTAGCCTGCATAACTGTAATTAAAAACTGTAAACCACCCAAAGACTACTTGTAGTGGTATGGGGCAGTATATAAGCAGAACACTTTGCTTTTTTGTTTTAAAGAGCAAATAAATTTAAGAAAATACAGTTATCAATAAATTGAGCAGAATAAAAAAAAATGCACAGTAACAACGCTCCCACTTACTTTTGATGCGCACTTAAATTCTCTGAAAACGCGGATCAAAAAATTACTACCGGAGTGGCAAGGATCAAGAAAATGTGGTGGGTCACACTTCAGAGGCATTTATTTTTTTGAAGAGCATCATGGTGGGGACCAGTACTCCAGATGCGAATTTTAAAAAATAAAAATGTGTTGTTTATGTGAAGTGTGATAGAGGTCTACTCAAGAGTGGAAACAAGCCGATTGGGTTGAGGAAGGGCAGTATCAACGGAGGGTCCGAGGGATTCGGCGTGGTGTAACAGACAGAGCTCCTAAAAAGTTTCATGGCCCTCTAATCGGTGCTGGTGGAGACTGGCTTTAAACACAACCTAAATACTGGGATGTGGTGGCTCAGCGGATTAAGGCTCCAAAAACTGTCGGCTGCAAAGTCAGCAGTTTGGCGGTTCGAATCCCGGGTGCCACGCAGCGGAGCGAGCTCCCGCTGTTCACCCCAGGTCCTGCCAACTGAGCAGTTGGAAAGCACGTAAAAATGCAAGTAGATAAATAGGTACTGCCATAAAAAAGCGGGAAGAGAAAACAGTGTTTCCTTTCAGCCATGCCAGCCACATGGCCACGGACTTGCACAACACTGGCTCTTTGGCTTGAATACGGAGATGAATACCGCCCCTAGAGTTGGTCACAACTAGCACGCATGTTGGGGTTAGGCTGGGTTAGGCTTAGGTTTAGGCTTAGGCTTAGGTTTAGGCTTAGGTTTAGGGTTTACCTTTACCTAAATACTGGTAAAACAGATCCAGAAGAATCCCACCTGATAAATGTGAGGAGCTGGTTGCATTCCTGTGGCCAAAGAGGCGACCAGCCTCCAGAATGCAACCACCAAGTAAAATGCCATTTGCTGGCAAGCTTTAACCAGTTTCTCTTAGCGCTAAAATTACGGTCACCACTCTTTCAGCTGATGGTCAGATAAGAGAGGGATATGGCGTTCAAAAGACCGCGGCGGACTCATTTCTGCTCTTCAGTAGGGTTGCAAAGACAGCCCTGGATTCGGGTACCTACTGCTGTTACCCAGCCTCCGGTGGAAAGAGTAGGCCGGGCTGGCGAAGCGGGTATAATCATGGTTGACCGATCCAACCATCGGAGGAGGCAAGCGGTAGCATCCCGGTCCAGGACCTGGAGGGATACAGAAGCGTTATTTGAGAGGACAGGTTGGGTTCCCAACGCCAACCAACCCAAAAGAACAAGGCTGCCCAACTGTGGGCAAAGAAAATATTTTTTCACCCAGCGCATTGTTAGTCTTAGGAACTCCCTGCCACAGGATGTGGGGATGGCATCTGGCCTGGATGCCTTCAAAAGGGGATTGGACAGATGCCTCGAGGAAAAGTCCATCCTAGGTGACAAACCATGATGGAGATGTGTCATCTCCAGGCTTAAAACCGGGGTCCTTCAAGGGCCAGATGAAGGGGAGTGGACTATCAGGAGACAGAGATCTAGTCTCGTGCGCTCCCAAACGCATCTGGTGGGGCCACTGTGAGATACAGGAAGCTGGACTAGATGGGCCTTTGGCCTGATCCAGCACAGGGCTCTTCTTAGGTTCTTATGAGACTAGATATCTAGTCTTTTCCTCCAGGAATCTGTCCCGTCCCCTTTTGAAGGCATCCAGGCCAGATGCCATCCCCACCTCCTGTGGCAGGGAGTTCCACAGACTAACCACACACTGAGTAACATATATATATGTTCTTTTGTCTGCTCTCACTCTCCCAACCCTCAGTTTGAGTGGATGTCCCCTAGTTTTTGTGAGAGGGAGAAGAGCCTCCCTCAATCCACTTTACTGATGCCCTGCATTATTTGCCCTGGATTGACCTGGGATACATTCCAAAGACCCAAATTGGTTTTCAAAAGGGATTGGGCAAATTATAACAACCCCCCACCCATCTGGTGACCCCATCAACCTCTGGATTGTGTTCCCATCCATTTTGGACTTGGTCCATACAGTGGTTCCTGTTTTGGGGTCCCCAGAGGTTTTTGAACTAAAATCCCAGAGGCCATCACGACTAGGTGTGCCAGCCAGGATTGCAGGGTGTTGCGGTCCAAGAACCTCTAGGCCGGTGACTCTCAACCCACAGTTGAGAGTCACCGGCCTATTCTCTGGGAGCCAAGGCATGGCCACGGGACTTCTTTTCTTGTGGGGTTGAAACTTTTCACTAATCACTGGAAGAGCTTCTTCAGTCTGAGGAAAGTTGGCAGGAGGCTTCCAATTTATAGTGGAACTTGTATCATCCATCTAGGCTTCCTTTGACTGAAGCTACTTGGGCGAGTAGCGAAATGTTTTCGATCCCACAACAAAAGAAGTCCCGTTGCCATGGCTTACTGATAACCCCCACCTGAATGCCTGAGAATCTCCACCGACAGTGCCTTGTTCCTTGATGTCAACCACATCTGGGAGGACTCCGCCAGCCCCCGCTCCTTGGTTTTGTGCTGGCAGAAGGACCAGTGAGAGGTGGATGCCACTGCGTACAAAATTCAGATTCCGCAACCCATCCGCAGAACCCCATCCTTTCAGGCTCAACGGAGCAGGGCTACGAAAGAGAGGGCGCCTCCTGCTGGACGTACCTGTCTCGCGAGCGGCGATCATGAGCGCTTTCTTTGCTGCAGCATCTTCCATCTTGAATGTATAAGGTGGGTTTTTTTTTTTCAGTTTTCAAAAAGCAACAGACCTGATCTTTCCTCCCTTTGGTCCTATTTCCCCCGACAGTTGAGGAATCCAGGAAGTTTTGGGAAGAGGAAAGAGGGAAAATAAGGCCGCCGTAAAAGGCTGCGGGGAGAGAACGGAGAGCGGGTCTCTCTCTCTCTCTCTCTCTCTCGCTTCGACTAGAATCAGAATCGCCCGGAGGGATGAGCCTCCTGGGAAGGATGAAATGTAACCCGGGTGTCTGTGATACAGGAGATAAAAGGATGCGCTGAAATCGGATACGCAGCCGGCAGCCAGAGGGTCTTTGTCTGGGGAAAACAATGCTGCCTTCCCCTCCTCCGTCAAGGGAGGCAGCCACCTGAGCCTGGGTTGCGTGATGACAGGCACAGGAAATAAGCATAAAAGGAACAATCCTCCAGTGGGCATTGGAGGTGGGGGTGCAGGTTGCCTAGTCGTGATGGCTCCTGCTTTAGGTCATTCTTTTCCCAAAGGAGAGACTACGACCACTCAGTGGTTCTCCACCGGTGGGTCCCCAGATGTTCCCTGGACGGCAGCTCCCAGAAATCCTGGCCAGCTCAGCTAGGGAGGAAGACTTCTGGGAGTTGCAGTCCGGGAATACCTGGGGACCCACCGGTGGAGAACCACTGCGAGTCCAGACCAACATGAAGAGCAAGTGGAGGGGACCGGATTGCACCTGAGTTTTGATAAACAAATAGTTCAAGGAATACCTGGTTACCTTGAACCAGTTCAGATCTCCAGGGCCCGATGAAGTGGAAGAGTACAGTACTGAAGAACGCCTCAGAACCACTGTCCCATTATTTTAAATGGGTGAGGTACCAGATGACTGGAGGAGTGCTAATGTTGTCCCCGTTTTCAAGAGAGGGGTAAAAAAAAGAGAGGAGAAAACGACAGACATTAAACCCAGGGAAATCATGGAACAGATGATGAAGCAGCCGCTATGCAAGCACCTAGAAAACCATGCAGTAATGATTAGAAGCCAGCACGGATTTAACAAGAACAAAATCCTGCCAGGTTAATCAGGTAACTTACCTGATAGACAGAGGGAATGCTATAGACGTGGTACGTCTTGACTTCAGCAAAGCTTTGGACAAAGCGCCACACGGTATTCTGATTTGCAAGCTAAATGGGTGAGGGATGGATCAGACAAATACCAGATAAAAGCATAAGAAGAGCCCTGCTGGATCAGGCCAAAGGCCCTTCTAGTCCAGCTTCCTGTATATCTCCCAGTGGCCCCACCAGATGCCTCTGGGAGTGCATGAGACTCGGATCTCTGTCTCCTGATCCCACTCCCCTGCATCTGGCCCTTGAAGGACCCCGGTTTTAAGCCTGGAGATGACACATCTCCCTCATGGTTTGTCACCTGGGATGGACTTTTCCTCCAGGAATCTGTCCCATCCCCTTTTGAAGGCATCTGGGTCAGATGCCCTCACCACCTCCTGTGGCAGGGAGTTCCACAGACTAACAACACGCTGGGTTAAAAAAAAATTCTTTGGTCCGCTCTCACTCTCCCAACCCTCAGTTTGAGTGGATGTCCTATAAGTCGGTAACAGAAAGGGCTGAGCCTTTTTTTGAATGTAAAGCAAGGACCATATCACATATAGTACAGTAGGGGAAAGAACATGGATGCTGCTGGGTTGGGTGTCATACATGCCATGGGTCCTGACGGTCGTCAAGCCCATGTCCCAAGAGCACGTTACCAGCCCCTGATACAAGATTGTAAATCCTAGCTAAAACAAGTACATCAGAGCCTAATGATTTACAAATAACCTTGTTGCTTCTCTCATTACTTTCAGGTCGCATGATTATACAGTAACTGCCTTGGATCACAAGTAGTCATTTTGCCGTATTAAAGGATTGTTGCCACTGCTCCAATCAACAGGCTAGAAAAGTATGCTAATGTGTCCCATGATGCCCCCTAGAGACACATTCTGATATTACACCTTGCAAACAAAAATATAAAATCAAATAAAATTTCTCATGTTGATTTGCATAGATAGGAAACCTTAGTAGGAAAAAAAAAGTTAAAGTGCTTCTGAAAATGTACTTCAGAAGTAACTTCTGAAAATAATGAGCAAATATAATTTGTTACTCTGTAAAAGTGATTCTGTAACTACTTCTTACATTTGGATGTTTTTAAAATAATTTATTCCAAATTATTTTTACCCAAATATCCTACCTATTTACTAGTTAACTATTGGTCATTTCTAAATAGTTACTAGTTGCAAGTTCTCTTTACAGTTCCTTCTGACTTCCTGCTTCATTATTTTTCAACCAAAAGAAGCCAAGCAGGAAGTTGAGCTAAGGAGACACCAGGTCTATAATTTCAATGGAAAACTCCTGGATTTGCCCTGCAGACAGAGAAAAGGACCAAGGATTGGCTGAGATTAAAAGTGGACAGGGCAGAAATCACAATCAATGATTGGTCCAGAAAGCGAGATCGGCATGATAGGCGGAGATTAAGTGGATCGTCGTGTTCAGTCGTTCAGTCGTGTCCGACTCTTCGTGACCCCATGGACCAGAGCTCGCCAGGCCTTCTTATCTTCCACTGCCTCCCGGAGTTTTGTCAAATCCATATTTGTTGCATCGATGACACCGTCCAACCATCTCATTCTCTGCCGTCCTCTTTTCCTTTTGCCTTTTATTTTTCCTAGCATCAACGACTTCTCCAAGGAGTCCTCTCTTCTCATCAGGTGGACAAAGTACTGGAGCCTCAGCTTCAACATCTGTCCTTCCAGTGAACATTAGGGGTTGATTTCTTTTAGAATGGATATAGGTTTGATCTCCTTGCAGTCCAGGGAACTCTCAAGACTCTCCTCCAGCACCACAGCTCAAAAGCATCAATTCTGCGGCGATCAGACTTCTTTACGGTCCAGCTCTCACTTCCATACATCACTACTGGAAAAACCATAGCTTTGACCATCCAGACCTTTGTTGGCAAAGTGATGTCTCTGCTCTTTAAGATGCTGCCTAGGTTTGCCATTGCTTTCCTCCCAAGAAGCAGGCATCTTTTTATTTGGTGCTGCAGTCGCCATCTGCAGTGATCAAGGAGCCCAAGAAAATAAACTCTGTCATTGCCACAATTTCTTCCTCTTCTATTTGCCAGGAGGTGATGGGACCAGTGGCCATGATCTTAGTTTTTTTGATGTTGAGCTTCAGCCCATTTGTTTCACTCTCCTCTTTCACCCTTATTAAGAGGTTCTTTAATTCCTCCTCACTATTAAGTGGATAAAAAGGTGCAAAAGGTAAAGGTTTTCCCCCCTCTGCACAGGTATGCTAGTCGTGTCTGACTCGAGGGATAGTGCTCATCTCCGTATTCAAGCCGAAGAGCCAGTGTTGTGCACGCCCACAGCCATGTGACAGGCTTGGCTGCACGGAAACACTGTTTTACCTTCCAGGTTTTTCACAGAGGTACCTATTAATCTACTTGCATTTACATGCTTTGGAACTGCTAAGTTGTCAGGAGCTGGGTTAATTAGCAGGACCCGGGATTCAAACTGCTAAGCTGCTGACTTTGCAGCTGACAGTTATCAGCATACTAGCTCGCTGAGCCAGCCAGGGGGAAAAGGTGGGGGATTGGCTAAAAAGAAAAGTGGGTGTGGCTTTGTAGCATGGGAGAGGCTGTGAAACGACTGATGGGCGGAGCTTAAGAAGATGAGGTAGATAGGTGATTGGCTGGTTAGCCTGAGGGGCGGGGCTCCGCTTCGAGGGTGCGAAAGAGGAACCGCGTTAGACGTCAACGATTGGCTGAGAGGGCAAACGGGCGAGGACGGAGCGAGAGCGGGGGGGGAGACAAAGAGAAGAACGCGAGGGCTCTGAAACCAGCGACGGGTGGGCGTGGCTTAGCCCTCGGAGGCGCACGCGCACAAGCCGAGTCCCCTTTTCTCCAGCCCCCTCTCACTTTCGGCGCATGCGCCTGGCAGGCCGCGGGCCGGTGGAGCGTGGTCGTCATGGTGATGATGGCGGCGGCGGCGGCGGCTGAGGGGGAAAACTAGGCCGAAGCGGCTCCTTTTCCCTTCGGGCCTCGTCGTGGCCGGCGAGGAAACAGCGGAGGAGAAGCGGCCGGGCCTCGGCTCCCTCCTGGCCAAGAGTGGGCCTGTGTATATCTGTGTGTGTGTGTGTGTTACAACAACCCTGCGAGGTAGGCCGGGCGTGACATTCCCCGGGCCGGAAGTGCTTCGTACAACCGCCCGGCGGGGTAGGCCTCCCACCAAAATAAAAAATCAGTTAGCAACCTTCCCGAGAGGCCGCGGGGGTGGATGTTTTGAGAGCCCCCCCCCCGCGACAAAAACAACCGTCTAAGGTAGGCCGCAGCTGTGGTATTTCCCCCTCGCCTTTGTTTTCCTGGGGGGGGGGCAGCCTCCTATATTTTTAAGGGTAAAATTAATTTATTAATTTATTTTATATTGTTTTATATGCATAAATATATTTATATTAAAATTATTATATTTCCAAATATAATCATTTTGTCATATAAAATTAGGAATACAAACATATAAAATTATAAATATAAATGATAATTTTATCATATTAAATTATTATTAATATATATAATAAATATAAATAATAATTTGACTGTTACCAATAGATTATAATATTATAAGGCCTGCCTCGCTTCGGAACCATCCATCGCATCAGTCTAGTTTGAAATAAAGACTGCACAGCTTTCACTTGGTCAAAAATATTAGAATGATCTTAACATTTTTACAGTATATTCCAGTGATGGCAAACCTTTTACAGACCGAGTGCCCAAACTGCAATTTAAAACCCACTATTTTTTATTTTTTTTTTGCAAAGTGCCAATACAACAATTTAACCCTGAATCCAGGTGGCTGTGAAGGGGCGATGTTGGGGGTGCCCACAGAAAGGGCTCCTTTGAGGGCAGCCTTTGGCCCCAGTGCTATAGGTTTGCTGTGAGATTCCCTGTAGGTCCACCAGCAGTTCCCCAGATGAAGAAGGATTGGACGCCTTGTTCTTATCAAAATCTATTAAACTTTTATTAAACACATTCAACATCGTTTTCTCAGTATCTTTCTTTGACCATCCATCTGTGTAAGGCAACAAAATGGGAGGTTCCAAACTGGGATTAGCTGGGAGATGACAAACTGAGCAATCTCTGAGGAACGCGTTATGAACGCTTCTCTGTGTTGTGCTACATGGCGGCACTGACCCGGACCGGCACACAGGGGACCACAGCTTCAAAACTTGTCCATTGCTGGTGCACTCCATCCCCACCCAGGGATCCATCCTGGGGGCGGGGCGGGGGGGGTTAGAAACAGCTCCTCTAACCCGAGAGTTACATAATATCCCTTTGGATGACTCTGGGTTGATCATGGGGAAACTGGGCGGAGTTGGCGAAGGTAACCCCACATAACTGGGTGGCGTTGGCAGCGGCAGCCCTACGTCCACCTTTCTTTCCACCCCATGCGCCGTCTGAGTAGCCTTTTCCGTTAGTAACGTTATTCTCCTCGCGGTCTGTCTTTCCTCCCTCACGTGCTCTTTCGGACCTGTCAGTCCCCGTCCTCTCGGTCTGTGTCTCTCTTTCCCTAAATACAGTAGTTTCCTACTGCAACCAGATGTCACTTGTCTTCCAATAGCCCTCTTTACCTTCTCCTGATCCATCTTAACCTGCACCCCTACGTGCCAGAATCTCCCAACTACATATCTCTCCCTCCAATCTCCAACCTGTATCCCTATATCCCACATCACTTTCTTGGCTATAATTTCCACTTGCACTGGTGCATTTCTTCCCATGAGTTTCCACTCCTCGACCTGTACCCCTCTTTCTGTCAACACCCCAAGATGTTCTGTTTGTAAGGCCACATGTTTTCCTCCTACTCTCCATTCTTCCACCTGTATCTCTTTATCCTGTTTTTCCCTCTTTTGTTGCTTCACATATGTACGCCAATTCATAGCTTCCTGTACTGTATAGCAAAGAAGCTTCCAACAGTAGGACTTCCTACACCCCCTCTCAATATCACTCTTCAACTTGCTCTCCACACTCTCTCTCACTATCTTCTGCTCATCATCTCCTCTTAACTTTTGCCTCACATCCTTCTGACTGTCTACTTCTTTCTCCTTTTCTGTTCCAAAAAAACAACTTTCCCGGTTCTTCTTCTTGTCTCTTCTCTTCACCCTCACTTCTAGCAGCGGACGCGCCCACTTCCAGCCTCTCTCTCACACATTCGCCATCACTGGTATATTATTCTCTAGCTTTCACGGCCGGGATCTGATGGCTGCTGTGAGTTTTTCAGGCTGTTTGGCCGCGTTCTGGAAACAGAACAGCTATTACAACAGCAAGTGGCTTTTAAAGTTGGGTGCCTTTCGTTTCATCAGTAATTCTATATATTGTGTGATGCAGCGGTGCGAAGAAAGAAACAACCAGGTGGGTTTCTAATAGAAGACCAGATTGTTTCCCCCCATTTCTCCTTTGTGACCTCTTTCTGTAGACTAAAGCAGGGATTGTGGTGGTGGTGGTGGGGGACCCTCGGCCCTGCAGATGTTTTGGACCACAGCCCCTTTATCTTTGGCAATAGAAGCTGGTCCTTTTGGGAGTTGCAGCCTGAAACATCTGGAGGGCCAAAGGTTCCTGGGGACTCAATTCATTCATTCATTCATTCATTCATTCATTTTTGCATTTGTATACCGGCGGCCAATTTCCCCCAAAGAGAACTCTGGGCGGTTTACATAAAGCACCATAAAAAGAACAACAAATCATAATAAAGATTAAACAGAACAATAATGCTTAACCTAATAGTCCCATCCTCAATCCTTGTGGCATCATAAGAGCAAAGGGAAAACATAAGAGCAGTGCCTGTTGTAGCAATCATGGATTTGTTACTGGCCCAGCTCTTCAGATAAGGCGAGAGTGCAATGTTTGCATCCTGAAGTGCAGGGGACATCCCCTCCAATTGAGGGCTGGGAGATTAAGAACAGACAAAAGAATTTTTTTTTTACCCTGCATGTGGTTAGTCTGTGGAACTCCCAGCCACAGGGGGTGGTGATGGCATCTGGCCTGGATGCCATCAAAAGGGGACTGGACAGATTCCTGGAGGAGAAGTCCATCCCAGGTGACAAACCATGATGGAGATGTGTCATCTCCAGGCTTAAAACCGGGGTACTTCAAGGGCCAGATATATCAGGAGACAGAGATCTAGTCTCATGCGCTCCCAGAGGCATTTGTTGGGGCCACTGTGAGATCCAGGATGCTGGACTAGATGGGCCGTTGGCCTGATCCAGCACAGTGACTTAGCCGTCTGCTTCTCCTTGCCACAGGAGACAAAAGAAAGCTGATCCCTTCCTGATAGGTTGGAGTACAATTACGTACTGTCATCCCCAGGGGAAAATATACAGTAATGCCTTGAATTACGAAAAACTTGAATTGCGAAAGGAAATCTGCTGGTACAGTATAGGGAGTCTGTCCTATCCAGCTGGGATTGAAGTGCAGGCTTTTGAGAAAATTCAAACGCCTGCTCTTTGCATCCGTGCATTCCTGAATTGTATGTATGTATGTATGTGTGTATGTATGTATGTATGTATGTATGTATGTATTTATTTATTTATTTATTTATTTATTTATTTATACCATCCGCCTTCTAACCAAAACTCCGGGCGGTTTACAATAATAGAATGAGAATAAAAGAGCAGAGAGAAAAAACGGAGTAATAAACACTCAAAACGTAACAGTAAACATAATAATAATAGTAATAAAACACATTAATAACAAAACCATCTGGCAATCTAATATTTTGGGTCCCCCAGCCCCCACCCCAAAAATCAGAGGGGCTGATGGGGTGCTATACTTCGATCCTTGCTTTCTTGAAGTGTTGCACCCGATCCGCATGACGTGCGGGCAAGAATCTGCCCAACCCTCAGGAGGACCCAATCTTGCCGGGCTGTCAAAATCATCTGTGTGGCAGTGGTGTGTGTGTGTCAATGGCTGCCCTCCTGCCCTCCAGTCTGGCTCACCACTGCCACACAGCTGATTTTGACAGCTCATTGAAGGCAACCCAGCTACTTTGCTGGGTCCCCCCAGGCTTCCCATAGGAATGCACTGAAAGCCTATTGGAACGGATTAATAGTTTTTGATGCATTCCAGATCCATTGGAACGGATTGATTTCACAATTTAAGGCATCACTGGACTTTGGAAGTCCCCATGCATGATAAACTCCATGGTCATGAAGTCACGAAGAGTCGGTCACGACTGTAACGACAAAACACACACACACATGCATGATTGTTTTGGCTTGTACACCCCCCTCTGGGCAGTTGCTATAATGATTCTGTCGGTTTTTTCCTTCCTTTGCCTCTGTTTTCTCTGAGTTTTCTAGATTTGATTAGTTTATCTTGAAACAGGTATTTTTGTAACACTCCCACCCGTGTGTGTGTGTGTGTGTGTGTGTGTGTGTGTGTGTGT